>JAQGBY010003034.1:0-20590 GCA_034698785.1 Mycogona germanica
TCTCGGTCGGGAATCGAACCCGCAATCTCGGGAATAACAGCTCGACACGCTAACCATTACACCACCGAGACCCCCTTCGTTGCAACCCCCTATTGCACCCCCCTATTGCATGACTATTGCATTAAAGCGATGTTGCTTTGTCCATTGTGTGACTTATCTGGCTTTTAAATTTTATTTTTAAACCATTATAGGGATATTAAATTAATTTAACTGAATTGATAACTCCCTAAGTGGGGCGTTGCCTCAACACTAGTATCATTAACACACAACGCTACAATAAAAATGGAATCTGAAATTAAAGTCACCTTGCTTCAACAATGCAACACACACTGGCGCCCTCGATGAAGAAAAATTGAGCCTTAATAGATTCTAATGGGCAAACTGCCGTTCGCCGAAACGGAAGCGGCGGGTGATCTCCTTGATCCGTCAGACCACCGGCGTCCACGGTCCACCGCCGACCGGACAGATAGACGGCCACACCATATAGGGCGGCACGCCTTTTTTGCCTGTCCCACATTCACTTAGGCAGCACCGTGCCATTATTATTAGTTGTTATTATTTCGTAATGTGCTCGCAGCCAATAAAGGTTGCCGACATTGTGTCTAGATATACACGGACGTAACGGACCTTCGATAGGCGACGATTGTCCGCACCGCTAGGCGGAGGTCATGTGGTCGGGGGTGTCCGCCGACAATAGGAAAAATTTCATCTTTTGCGCATCTCTGTTCAAACAACACAAGGCGAGAGGATATTAGGTCTCACAAATTGGATATTGCCGCCTGCCGTCCTTACATCCATTTTGGGTCTGCAAAGCAAACTATTTTCGATACCAATCCGCACCTATAGTTTCACGAGCCTTGAATGGTCCACCGAAAACGAAGGTTTCATTAAAAAAATGATGATTTTCATCAATAAACTAATGGTCATTAAGAAAACGATGGGCTTCATCAAATGCTTACTATAAAGACCGAGACGTTGAGGTCATGTAACATATCCCTGATTGATAATCTGTCGCAATTCTGACTGTTGCTCGGCGGTCCCGGGTTCGATTCCCGGCGCGGGCTCTCGAAAAATTTCGATCCTGGGGTACTGGTCGTGCCCCTCGCATAGTGCCTAAGCACCATGAGGGGTACGTAACGCCTGTAGTGCGGTTGACTAAAGTAGATTGTAACAAAATAATAATAATAATAATAAAATTCTTTTTCGGGATAAGGGCGCGTCAGCTAGAGCACCCCAACGTCACCAAAAACGGCACATCGAATCAGTCATCAATGGCGTGGGAGGAGATATCATCATCATTATACCCACACCATATTCGACAAAAACAAAATCCTTCACAAAAAAAAATAATATATAATAAATATGACCGCAAGGTCAGCGGCCACCGCAACAGAAACATAACAATATCGATAACAATGGCCAGATATATTTAATAGGGGGAAAGGCAGGACGGCGAGGCGGATTTTTAGTAAACAGACGCACCCATGCAGCCGTATTAGCCACAACAAAACAAAAACCATAAAAATATTGTCCCCAGCCTCCAAATACCATTCATTCGCCTCTGATCGGAACAGTTTCCCTACGACGTTTCGACGCCACTCCAAAGACGGCGCTGCCATCAGTCGCAGCATTCTGCACCAGAGGCGCCATCTGTCGCAATACTGAAAAATGACGTTTAGGTGGAAACCACGACTCGAAATGACGCAAATCCACCACATTGTTTTCCATCTATTTTCCTGAAACATCGATTATTAGTTTCAAATTCAACAAATGGGCGCTTCCTTTAATGACTACTTGAATATCGTCAATTACCACCGTCAGTTACCAAATGACCACAAGATAGTACGCCGCAGTCGCCGCTAGTGGCGCTTACTCAGTCAAATCTCATATGCACCCTTACTGAACCGCGTAATGGGCAATTTTCGAAAAAACTTGATAGTTACCCTAACTTCGCTCAGCTATAACAACAACGAACCAACTGATTCCCTGGAACGTCTCCAGTGTGCACCTAGATGGCCTCAGGAGGACAGTCACACAACTTTATCCGTCGCGGTAACCCCGCACATGGACGACCTCCAGAGGAGCTCGCGCATGCGCCGTGCCCATGAGAGTGGCCAATGCGGTCAAGTTCAATATTGTTCTTTTATTTCCCATCGCTCCATTATATTTGCCGCAAACAAACCAGTAGATACGTGTGGTATTATATGAGCGTGAGTGTGTTTGTGTGTGTGTGCGTGGCGCTATATAAGCCATAATACTGTAATATCTCGACGGTTCTTTTTTTTTGTCTCCACCAATTTCAATAGTGAATTGGGCGCGATCTGCTCTTTAACAGCAAAAATGTTCCCATACGTACCACGGGGATATACCGAAAAACCGCTGAACAATAAAATGACAGTCAGGCACGATTTCACCGCGTTGTTGTTGTACCATCGATGTACATGCGTTCGTGTAAATATATTGTACAGGGTGTTTTCAAAGATCCACCACAATGAAGGTTGGACAGCGCAACTAAACAGGATGCGCTATTTCGTGTATCGCATTTAAATAAGCAACTCCAGTCAGTATGCCGGGAAGGGAGTGGCATTGTTTACGTTCGTTCGAATCAATGATGCATTTTCGGTTTGCTGATTGTGATCCAGAACATCAGTTTGTGCTACTAGTAGATGAACTATTTCGAATTAAAAATGAAAACAAGGGGTCCAAGATTTGCAACCAACGGTAGATGACGTCACCTGGTGATCGCGTCAGTCGAGGTGCGAGTACGTGTACGAGTATAGTCCAATTCATGATTTATGTTCGACTCCTTTCAATTGCTCCTTCTGGGCACCTCAGCCACGCCACCCTTGGCGCTCCCAAAACACAAAGGGAGACACCCCTCCCCTCCCCCATCACGACACCCACACCACCACCACGAAAATGGCGTTAAAGCGATCGCCATTCAAGGTAACAGTATGTAGCCGCTCGGCTTTACATCGCCGTTTCGCTATATTCCCACGCTATGGGCAACTAGGTGAACATTCGCTTATTCCATTCCGAAGGCAACTCTGACCGAAGGTGGCGCTAAAAGAGTGCACCTCTATTAAAATAGCCAAGGTAGAGTCCCGCCAACAATTGAGAAAAGAATCTATTTTAGCGAATCTTTCACGAATTCCCCAAACGGAATCCCCTCGAGGGAAAAATCAACAAATATAGAGCCCCCAGAAAGCAGGCAATCACGCTGAACAGTTGCCATTAGGAAAGCAACGGGGGTTGCTTCAAGCAATTAAACTGTTTGGCGAGTTGCTTCACGTGCACGGTAGATGTCGCCAACTGTTCCACCAGCGCGCACCCAGTGATATTTGCGGCTACCACACAACTTCATCCGAACTCAATTAGTTTGGTAAATTTAGTACATACACAATGATATTCTGTAATTATATTTATTTGAAGAAAAAAAAGCATATTTCTTTTCTTTCGACGAGCTTGTTCAAGCCAGGCTCTATTTGGTGCCGCCACATCCTGCGAACATAATTGCTACTTTCTAGTTTAACAATCTCTCTCTCCAAATCCCCAAAACAAAATCTAGGATCCAGAAACGAGATGTGGGGGGTATGGATTAGATTTTCTAACGAGACAATATAAGACTGATACATTTACACTTCCTAAGTCAATTAAAAAGAACGAGATCAAGCCAACACCGAATTTCGTTTCGTCTTGAGTGAAGGCAAATCCCGAAACCAGACGATCTGGCACAAGGCTTTTAAAAAGCCCAGTAGGTTGTCGTGTTTTAAAATTCGCGCAATTTCGTGTTACCTTTTTCGACAATGGAGAGCATATAATAACGCAGCTAAGCGAATATTTCGAATAAATTAGAAATTCGGAACGCCAGACGTGAATAAAACGGCAACCAGCATTTTCACGCAAACACAATAGACCTTATTTCCTCCTAAGACCCCCGCCAATTGAAAGCCAGAAGGAAACAAACATTGGTTTAAGGCGGCGCGAGAGAAGAATTTACTGACTTTATCGACAACTTTAGCCTCAATTTGTGGGGAAACGTACGACCTATTCGAACACGTCATGTTGGGATTCCTTCGATACGAACCCATTTCGACGTGGAAAGGTCATCGAAATTGAAAATTGAGGGAAAATGGGGTCGTTACGTCTTGGTCTCATGCGGATATATATATTGTCTCTTTGTACTCGTAAATGCCAAACGCGCGCCGATATTTAAAAGAGAAAGTGCGACATAAAGAATCTAGAGTATAAATTCTTTGAATTATTTTTTTTTAGAAAAATGTTTCTCGCTTTTCATGGCGAGCGGCGCGTTTGCCTTCCTCAAGCAAGCCACCCGTCGCTCAGACCTACATTAATTGTTCCATTAGCATTAGCGAATTCATAGAAAAGAATGAAAGAGGCATTCTGAGCACGCCACAGTTTCATCATAACTAGATTTCGTGGGGGTTGGGGGAGGGGGAGACTGTGGGCCCAGGTGGCTGGTGGGCTGGATTTTAAGGTGATGAAAAAATCGGACTTGTAACGATATTCGAGTGCAGTCTGATGTGAGAGTTCAAAAGAATGGACGACATTCGGGTAGCCGGCTGCTTACAGGCTTACCATTTTAAAAGCACTTTGATATACATGTACATGAATTGGTTAGTATAACTGTATAAACAACTTATACATGTACGCGACTCCCGGGTGTCTTAAAAGCAACTTTTGCATGTACTGTACATGTTGCGGGCTTTATATTCAGTAAGTAATTCAGTCTTTCAAAAAATCCATTTGAAAATAACTTATTTAAATTCAGTCATTTAATATGATGAGGCCCAACTAACGTTCGATCCCCGGCGCGGACTCTCGATAATTTCGATCCCGGGGTACTGGTGAAAATGTGGCCCTCGCATAGTGCCTAAGCACCAAGAGGGGTTCAGAAACACCTGTAGCGCAGCGACTACAGTGATGGGGAGGAAGAGATACAAAAAGAGCACGATACAATTAATAACATATGGAAAGAAAGTATGAAATTTCCTCCAAAGTGGACGCGTCCTTCGCGCCGTCTCATTAATACGAGCCTCTAAAAAATAATATAAAAAAAGTAATTTCTTGTGTACTTATTATGAAAGGCTAGTTGGGTCGCGGTTACTCGTAATCTCGCGAGCGCAAATTAATTTTTTTTCTCATTTATTCGAACCTACGACCTCAAGTTCTCGCACACACACACACACACACCAACCCTAGCCTGGTGACGTCACATGGAATCAGTAACTGAAGGGCATGTACGCAATAATGTTTGTAAAGAGAAGGAAGGCGGAGATGTGCGCACGTTATTCAGAACGTTAGATGCAATAAAATTAAAATCTGAAGAAAAAAAATCTCTCTCACACACAATGTCCGCGTTTTATATACGTTGCATTAGAAAAACCCTTTTAGTTAATTGTTGGGAACCGGCAAATTGATCCCGCTGGCTTCCATTACACACACAATGGGCGTGGGCTAAACGTAAGAGGCCGAGGGGTCCGGCACATTCTAGAGGCGGCTACGAATCACCATATAAGGGGGCCGGCAGAGACGTGACATGCATGATGCGCATGAAATTCGTTTACTTACGTCTACAGTATTCAAATTTGCGTTTTTTTAAAGCGAGATTTCCGGACGTTACAAAACAAAATTTAACATTAAAAACTTCTTTGTTCAGTCTCGATGATTACAAAGGTCGTGAACTCTCGTCTTGGCTGGAACCCTACTGCTTCATTCAAGACAATATGAGAGCAGAATTTCATTCTCGTATGTGCGCCGTCATGTTGCGGCCCTCCAATGTCGTGAGATTGCCCGCGCCTCTGGGACATAAAGACGTTTGTACACAAACTCAAAAGAGATTCTTTTATTGTAACCGCATAACAAATATTTGGCAGCAATAATGCAGCCCAATCCAAATAAAAATATGATGCGGTCATATAATAAGTAAGTGCACATATAAAATTAATTAAATAATACCACATTTGGTAGCGGTTTGTTTGGGTTATGGGGCCGGATTTTAGCCTTCCGGCTAACGGAAGTGAATATCTGCTGGTGAGGTAAGGATTGTTCAGTGCTTCGGTAAAGAAGAGTACAATTTGTTCATAATATAACGCTCCAATAAGATTTGATACGACGTCTGTATGATATTAATCGGAAATGGTGAATTCGGGACAGCATCGAATGAACCGAATGAAGAGCACTGGACCGGCAATCCAAAGATTCGTGGTTCAACTCACGGTCTGTTCGAAACTATATATTTTTCACAATTACCAGTTCTAATTAAACAATTATAAAATATTATTATAAAAAGCGAGTTCGCCACTCGGATCGTCTTCTTCATTCGGTGCTGTCCCGAATTCACCATTTCCGATTGTTTGCAAATTTTACGTACCTTTAGGAATTGCTTAAATACTTTGAGATTTTAAAAGTAACTGAGTTGTAGAGATACCGAAGTCATTGTATGATTTCATTATCATAATTATTATTTAGATTAATCCGAGAAACACCTGAGACTTTATTCAACAATTTGAACCTTTCAGATATCATGATGGGTTGAATTTTTAACATTTTCAGTACATGAACCATTTAGGGAAGATTATATTTCTACCCAATCATACTTTCGAGTAAATTAACATTTATTTAAATGCGCCAATTTAACAAAAATCATACAAGGAAAACTGACTTTCCGTCAAACTGACCAAAGAACTAACCGCCAATAAATCGTCACCCGAGAAAACTTCTCAGACGCAGTCTGACGTCACAACCACAGAATGTCAGTCACACCGAGATTCAATTTCTCTTCCGTCTGAAACCCATACAATGGCCCAACGGGAGACACAATATTAATAACACAACAAGGCAACAAATATCCATGTCTATAATTACACGGACAGCCTGTAACGGCAGTTGACACATACGGAGTATTAGCGCGCCTTATCATTTTCGTTTCACAGACACACACAATAGACGATACAGCACGCACACGTCAAGGTAAACGTCATAGATACGCCTAAGTATGTGTACTCGCACATCCCGTCGAGTTTTAAGATCAAGTGGAATACGTTATGCCAAACTCTTTTTTTTTGTTTGCCGCGCGGGAAAAATTATTGTTACCCGGTTTGACGTCCACTTTTGCCCCCAACCGGGAAGTGGGAATAAAATAAAGACTATTTCGCTGGGTAACAGCCCACGCAACAAACGCTATAAGCGCGCCATACATCCCAGAGACAAACTAGACCTCAACGAGCTACCTTTTATTATTAGACTAGCACGAAAATGTTCATCGATCGAGTTCGAACAGCGCAACTTTTTTTCACATGCTCCGCTCAAAATGGGTTTTCCAAAAAAAAAAAAAAATGGCGGAGACTCACGCCGCACAAACTGCGGCGAGCGCCCGCCGTCTGTATTGCATTCTGCGAATTGTTGATTTGAAATTGATAATGAAATTGGTAATGAATGTATTATCGAGTTGGCGAATTACAAATTGTATAGAGATATTGATATTGCTTAAGATTTAGGACACTCGGAACAATTATGGAATTTATGAAATCACTCACCAATAGACAAACTAAATTTTAGCAACTTTAATTTGTGGGACTCTCCAGAATTGCAGAGCAACGGGAGAGTCCATAAACTTTCGCGTCATTGAATCACTGTTGTTAACATAATGTATGTAACATATTCTTCTAATAAATAATGTTGAATTATAAAAATAAAAAAATATTGCGTGGCAAAATCCGGTGTTGAAATTCCGGGCATCTAAGATACTCTCAATTTTTGACAAATCGCACGTCCGGTGGAACAATGACGTTTGTGCAAAATACTAAATTGTTAAGACGCATTTAAAGTTTTTATGAGTCGCCTAACCTCAATCATTCCCACAAAGACGTTCACTTTCATATTTCGAAACAAATTGCATTTACGTCATTGTTTCTTCGGAGGTGCGAAGTGTTTTGCCCTGAAACAATTTCAATCAAGGTAACATAAATTTACCATTCCCCCTTCATACCCTATACAGATTATTTGGTCTTTTTAATACATCAAATTTCCCATTTACATCGTTATTTTTGATTTCGCCACTAATACAGTCCATGTGAATGGCCTGACATGGCATGAAATCGCGAAGCCATAAACAAACCGGACAACATCTGATGCCCGATCATTTTTCCCCACAGATGGCGTCGGTCGTCTCTCCTTACTTCAATGTGGTGCTCGATCAACTGCAACATGTACGAGTACGATGATGATGATGTGCCCGCCTTCAGAACGCTGTTGTTCTATAGACGCCCCCTTTTCTTAATTCCGAAACACGCTTTATTAGAACGCCGGCCTTTTTATTCGCCTCGTGTCGATATTATATTTTCGCCGCGGCCTCTGGGTCAGGTGGGGCAGGTACCAAAAATGTCGACCGAAGGCCTCAAACAACGTCCCCGTTTATCCCCCTTTCTTGCTTCACTAGATATATACTATCCTCGCGCCCCTCAAGCTATCAAGTAAATTTCAACTCATTTTTCCTTTTTCAATTAACCCCATGAAATGACGTGTCCTCTTAACTGGCTGAGGAAACTTGCGCAGGGAAAACGCAGAACAGTTTTCCCCGCTATAAAATGGCGACGAGGACGCGACCATTCATCGTCAAAGAAACGCTGACCACTAATCGAATTCGATAATAGTAATACGATCACTGCAACGAACCAACATCTGGCGAGCACAGAGGCTATATACACGAAACTGGTAAGTTTTGCTGAGACTTTCGCCGAAAACTCGTTTCCCGAATTCTTCCACTTCAGCACCCCCTGGCATGTCAAAGTGAACACAATTCTCCTGTTCGACAAAACTTTTAAACTAACAGAAAAAAACCAAGATAACGAAGAAAAACATACGGTGAACATGGAACATAAGGAAAACAGAGATTCTGCGAAACCGCGGCAGCCGGCATTTTTCAACTAAAAAACCCGTAAACAACCCAGAACTCTTTTATGATAAAAGTAACGCCCTTCGCAGTTCGATAGTCTAACGCATTCTGCTAAGTCAACCGAAACTGTACTTGTTAAAAACCCACCGAAAAATTATCACAATTACGATTATTACTAAACAAATATTTATGAAATAGCTTTTCTGGAGGGGGTATATAGAGCCCATTGATAAAATAAAAACGTTAAAATGATAATAGAGCCACAAATAATAAAAATAAACATTTCAAGTGGACGACAGATAAGCCCGAAATCAACAGTGATTTCTCCACCAGATGTCGCTGTCCGCCCACAATTTTTAGTCCGACGCGACGCCAATCGGCGCGTCAGACAAACATCAGCCACTGTACATAAGTAAACCTTTTCCCATTTTCCGACATTTTTATACCCTCTATTTTTGGAATTAGCCGCAAAAGACACCGTTTTATGTTTAGACGTGAATTCCGCGAGTATAATGGGTTTCCCGTATTTGTACAAATTGTCTGTCTGCTTTCAAACCTGACGCTTTAAATTGAGGAAGTCGTTGTTTGCCAACCATATACCCGGCCTACAAAATAAGAGTGGTACATGGTGGCCCCTCCTATGTACAGTTCGAAAGTGATTTAAAATGATGATAGACGCAATAATTCTCCGAATCTCTAAACGTTGAGTAACAAAATAAGAAATGGCGAAATGCCGTCATTTTAGAACGCCGGGTCCATAAAAAGGAGACAGTGGCATTCTGAACAAACAGAATAACACCAGCCACCATATATTTAGGATGAAAGACGAACATTGAATGGACATAAAATACTGTAAGCATGTACTTTACATATATATATAGTGTAACCGGGTCTCAAAATGTTTCTCAGACGTCGTGCCAAGATAGAATTAGAAATTAAAATAATTAAAAGCATAAAACAATATTTTTTATACAAAAGTGAGTAAGAGCAGGTATGCCACCAGACAAAAATCCGGACACATGAGACTTGCACGGTGTAATCCAAATTGCGACGCCAGAGGGCGCCGCGACGGAACTACGGCGCGTTCAACAATTTGCTAACAATGTCCAATTTACCATTTCGCTTGACAAAAGAACCGGGCCACGCGCGCAGCGCACCACCACCACCACCACCACCACCACCGGCAAGACAAAAAAAAAGTGAAGGCGGATTTTTGGCCAGTTTTCATTGAAGTGGAGCGAAAGACCTTCGAGATGGGTGTGGGGCGGGGGGCGTTGAGCTATTCAGGACAATCAGACTGCAGGCGAGCAGCGCAGCCCCAGCAATCCGAGCGACAAGAAGTACGACCCACCTCCACCTGGAAGATCTTTCATTTCTAATGAACAACGACGACTGAGGCTGAGGCGAAAGTGAGAAGTTTGTGTGAGGTGGTTGTTGTGCAAAGGTAGGCAGAAGAGAGAGAGAGCGAGTGAGGTGGAGAGATTGACTATTCGGATTTGAGCATTGAGCGATGGACTGGGAGATGCAACGTCGAGGAAAGGTGGGAGGAGGGACTCCGGGTTCATTGACGCAGCCGGCATATGCCTGGCCAACCGGGATAGAAAGACAAGAAAAAAAAACACGATCAAGAACCTAGGTGTAGAGCAGCTTTAGCGAAATCCTTGTTGACTCCATAAACTGATTCCCCCGTTCATTCCACCATCTAATTAATTCCAGCGTTACTTTAAGAGAAAAATCTTGAATTGAATTGGGGGAAATGTAATATACATTTAGGCAAGTGTACTAAAAAATGCCCTACATTCATTTATTGTAGTCTAAAGACTTTTGGAACACTTCACATTTTGCTCCACGTAAATGTTATTTATATTTCAAATGACCAATGCTGGAGATATTAAACTCACGCACGTGTTTGGATAAACAAAATTACATTTCGATAGAACAAAAAGTAAAATCTTCTCTAGTGTGAATGATGCTTTAGACTAGGTAGCATTTTTGAAGAAACAAAATATATTGTTGGGCACATTCACACAATCCCCAATTATAAAGATTGCGACTGGACCCAGTTTTAAGCCACGACAAGTCATTTCTCAATTCATGTTAAACGCATTAGTATCCCACAGATTTTAAAAGAGTAGGAAGGGGTGGGGTGTGAACTTTAACGGAGCAACAAAAAAACAACTCCCCCCCCCTAAAAAAAATCGACCAAAGAAACGTGACCAAGTCAAATACGTTTTGCATGGCATACGCAAGCTCACCAAGACCAGTGCCAGGGCATAATAACACAGGTACACACTGTTTATGCTTATCGAACGAGGCACGCTACAGGTTTGTATCTACTGTATACACGATGAGCGAGAGGTACATAGTGGCCGAAGGGGGCGTTTTCAAAATGCGTCAAACCGAACCGGTCATCTGGTCACAACGCACCCCTTGATACAATGACCTCCCTTTTCCATCAAACATGCTGAAAATACTGTAAATCACACAGCCTTGGTGATCAGTTAGTCGGCATATTTATTAAGAAATTCATAATAGCAGAGTAGGGGTAAACGTTGTTTAAAAAATAATAATAGAAATAGGACGTCTTGATTATGTCAAACAAAATGGAAGTTGTGCCCGGGACAGCGCCGGACGAGAAAAGACGAACAAGAGTTGCCGATACAAATTTACCACATCCACATCTTCCGTGGAAAATTAATATAGCAGATATAGTTGATCGATCGCAAGTGGTGTTGCGTGAAACCGGTACTGTCTACCTTAGGTATATTAATTTTCCACGGGACATATGGATGTGGTAAATTTGTAGAATGTGAACATTCCGTCATCGTGTTAGCTGTAGCGTCAGTTCCCACGATTTTCTAGTTAAATTGTCAACTCTTGTTCGTCTTTTTTCGTCCGGCCTGTCCCGGGAAACAACCCCCATTTTTATTGAGTAGCAATGTAAATTGTACATCCACGTGTCGATGGAAGGACCTTGGGAAAAAAATCCTTTTAACAGGCGACATGCATGGGCGCTAAAAGTGACGCTAACAATATTGAGCAATTTATCCATCTCGTCCCCTCCCAATTGACCCTCATTATAGTTAATCACATTCACTTTTTTCAAGAGTGCGACGCCATTTAACCGCCATTGCGCCATGACATCCTATCGCAAAATTGCAGCGATTCTCATCGAGCATATTGCGCGATGCAAAGAAGTAGAAGAACTAGATAGCCAGCAATCGTCCTAATAACAGAACCAGATAGCCAGCAATCGTCCTAATAACAGAACCAGATAGTCAAGTGAGTCCGAGAATTAAATCTATTGTTCAGTTAGTTGCATTCATTCATCTACAGAGGGGAAATATAATATTGAAAAACCCTAGCACTTCATTACGCTAATCATGTGTCTCCAGGCAAAACGGCTGAACGCAAACAGTTTATAAATGGCAATGCCCACGAAGGAAACCATCGGGCCGATGTCCCTGTGTTGTTTAAGAAAAATTGCTATTTCCCCATTGATGACACGGATAAACGATTTATCCAGGTTTACCTTTTGTCAGCTTATCTCTATCAGCTCGTCGTGAATAGAATAATTGTCATTGGACTGAATTGATATGGCGTCGCTGCTGCTAATGGGTGCCGTTAATTATCTATCTACAGACCTCTCAATTGGCTATTTAATATCTTTCATTTCCAACGAGGCTCATTGTTTTATAGAGCGCAAGGGATATCCACACCTTGACGTCAAATAACGGAGGTTACCTGATCATATTGCGTGCATTCTTCTCACCCCGGCGTCATTGATTTTTCCTATTAACAGAAGCGCTGTCAATAGGACAAGCTTTATGAATCGTTAGCTTAGGATACGTACGAAAAAGTCATAAAAGAAAGTATAGGCACTTCCACGGGTCTGAGGAAGACGTTTCGAATCCGAAACGGCAGATAAGAGGGCTTGGCGGGAGATGAGATTAGGGACAGTGATTCCGTCCGGAGCATCGAACAACCGACCCCTCTATTAAAAAGGTATCTCGACCGTGTCAAAGACGAACGGAGATTTAATATCGCTTCGTAATTATCGCTGACGACAACCAATCCTTTGAGCAACGCGTGACGCTCGGCCATCAACCACAAGTACCCCGTCAAATCTCAAATATACCAACCTAGCTTGCACGATCCCACGTCATCCCACCACACCAAAAACCCCAGAAATATTATTATCTAATTGTAGAGTTTTATCTACAGAGTCACCAGAGGTCGGAAACGACTTGACGGCACAGAGCACTCACAAGACAGCGCCTATTTAAATTTGGTTCCTTGCATTTTCGGATATCACTATCTACAGTTTACTCGAGTTATGACGGATCGCTCTAAACACGATTCATCGACACTACAGATGGCTTCGAGATCGAAAACGCGTCCCGAAAGTGGCACACCCCAACGAAGAGGCTAGGCAAAGTAAAGGAGGGGAAATTCGGTGTTTTACCCCAGGCTAAACCCCTCCCACCATTACTTAGTACGATCCCTTCATTGATCGTGCACCGACAACTCTGGCCATGACATAGTTACGGTATATTGGAAAGCCATTTTTGATTTGTATAAACAATTAGCCCAACTATAGATAAACTTAACTTTGGCAAACCTTTTGTAAGTCTGTCGATAACGCAGCCTCTCTCTCTCAACGATGAGCCCCGAAGCGGTTCGTGACAAACCTCATTATTGAGAGAGGCCAGCATTTTTTCCCTCCCAAATTATGCGGGAGAAAATGTGATGTCGGAACAGATTATTAAGGTTCAATTAAAATAAGACATCGGCAAAATGAGGCACAGATTGAGTGGAATTTTGAACAATCGATGTAACACTTTTTCTTCGTCTCACATAGCAATTCTCGTCGAGGTTCTTCTATCCTTCTGACCTAGCTCAGCTAGGTGTCTGGTGTCTAATCTCAAAAACAAACTCAAACAAACTACATTTCAACGCTTTTTCTTCGACCCACTTTTAGAATACTGCAGAAATAAGTCTCCAAAACGATTGTGTCGTCACCAAGAGACCTGGATCTGCAGCTTGGCCACGCAGGACAATTTGATAAACGGAAGCCGAGAGAGCACATCTATTAAAAATTTGAATTGGTACATTCTGCGAGTATAAAATACATTAAGGAGATTGCGTAATATAATCCTGCGAAAGTGACGTGACGTGTGACGCAACTTTGTTCATATGGCGCGTCTCACTTCGACCGACATCACCAGTCAAAAACGAGAAACCATAGGAAGTGTAAACAAGTCATTTCGAAGGCCGCCAGAGAGCACCACACGCGATGTCGCAAACAGCCAATATGCAGCTGTTGCGTGAAACTGTAGCAGCTTTCTCACCGCAAAAACCCTCGGGTCATAAGTCTTTCCCCTTCCCCTAGACACTGGAAACGAGGGGGACGGGGTAAGAGGTTTTGCTGTCAACAGATGGTGGCGCACGTACCTCAACAACATCACCATTAGCAGGTCTCGCAGATAGCCCGCGGTTAATGCGGGTGACAGCGTTGGTTGGCGAACGGCGGTAGATTTTTACGACCACTTCAATCAACCTCTACTTTTTTTTAAAATTATTTTTGGCCAGCACTTCCCTTGTTCCTACTTTGTTATTGCCCAAGTTGCAATGGAAATGGGTTTCGTAAAAAATGACGAAATTTTGTATTTTCTTCAAAAAATACAAAATTTCGGATGTGAGGGGCACATTTTCACCAGTACCCCGGGATCGAATAATCAACAGCCTGCGCCGGGAATCGATTCCGGGACTGCTGAGCCACAGTCAGTCGCAATACCAACTGGACTCAGACGAGTCGTACAAATTTGCTCCACGGTTCGCTCTCACCCTCAAGAACCAGCATTTTCTTTTTTGCTCAAATGACATTTGCCCATTGGCTGTCCGGCAATAACACCTCGCCACCCTCACCCAGCTCCAAACAATAACACTTTCAAAACTGAAAGCCACCCCCAACCTCACCATAGCACCAAACCACACATTCCAACGTCGAAAACTCCAAAACCGACTGGTCACAAACAATACATGGGGGTAGATTCTAGTGCTATTTTAAACAGCATTGTATTCGCGTTCCCCCTTACCATCCCGTTTTGGACAGTCCGCATAACAGTATAGGATTTTACTGAGCTCACCTTAAATCTGAGCAAACACGTTCAAGCGCAAAAACTGAGGGCACACCAACTAGCACAAAACAATTAATAGCTAAAAATTGCGCAATTGTACGGTAGGGGCGACAACCAGATAATAACTTTTAGGAATATATCTGTATAGAAATTGAAATAAAGTAAGAAGCTGTTTAAAAAAACAATTACGAGCAACGAACATATTACAAGTAACACCAGAATTACTTATAAACTTTTTTAAAAAAGAATTCTTCTTGAAAAATACGGGCTATTTTTATTTAAAAAAAAATTGGTATCTGCGTGATGACATTGTGTGCCGTCATGCTGAACACATTTATTCTCCCTCCCCTATCCTCCATCCCCATGTTACACCACCAGAACGCCTTCACGAAGGCCTTCCGCAAAAATAATAAAAGTAATGAAAAAATGTCTGCCCGAAGCAGCATGCATTTTTTTTGCTTCCACATTTTTACCTTCTCCTGTTTTTGGTCGCAATGAGATTTGTTCCTGCCTCGGAGCTCGACTTGACGTCACTGCCACCACAGGGATAGAGCTGGGAGGGATAGGAGAGAGGGTCACTGTCACTAATAACATCGGCGGTGTCCACACTATGAAACTTCACGCCTCACCTTCGCCTTCAACAACCACAACCACGTTATCCAGAAACAAACAATAAATCGGTTCGAAAGAAATGTCTACGATTGAATATTTATGTTAAATTGTGGCAACTGATGGGTGTGTACTCTGTATGTTCCACGTAGTTGACATTATTTTCAGTATTTTTCACGAATTAAAAAAAAACAGTGCTCACAATGTAGTCGTCCCAAAATTTGCTCACCGCTGCATTACCTCACTCCCCCTCGCGCCTTTTGTACAAGTATTTTCCATCTTCTAGTCTCCCCCTTCCTTCTCATAACCGACAAAACTACCACATACACTTGTGGTGAAGTTGTTGTGCACAAAGTTCCCGTGCGACAAGGTGTCCCATTGCTGCTGAATTTGCCCAACCCTGCAGCCTGGTGAAAAAAGGTCTCGCTCGATTTTACAATACATTTGGAAACTGTCCGAATTCCGAGTTTTAAAACTACAGTATATATATACACAAAATACACCCTCACTCATTTATATTCACACTCATTCATTGCCAGTAATTTTTAACAACCTACGAATCCGGTCCCCAGTTATCAATTCACGCTTGACGAGTTATGGAATGTGCGTGCATTGCAGAATCTCTTCTGCTCCCGGTGATGGTTTCCGGTGGAGATGACCGCTAATTTCGAAGAGTCCACACACGACGGTCAAGACCAAAACCAAAGGTCAACGGAAACTCTGAATTGAAAAAACAAAATCGATTTTTTGTGTAGATCGTTTGCTGAAAATGCAGCGCCATGAAATTTGCATTTTATGAAACACTAAAAAATCCAAGATCAATGCGTGGAGCAATCAAATTGTGCGTGGGGAATGGTAATTGACATGCAGACACCATCTAACGGCATTTAGGGGGAGGGGGCTGAAAGGAGAGATATTTGAATATGGGCGGAAACGATGAAATACGGGTCACGTTGTGTGTTGTTTCCAACGCAAATAGCAAATTCATTTTCTCGGGTGTAAATCGCAAAGGTGGACCAAGCGTTCAGCTGTGCCGTTAATTTTTGTTGTGAAAAGCGAAAAACGAAGTTTTCAAAATAGCGTCAGCACGTTTCCGTTTAAGTATTCTAACGATGCTTTTGTAGCACACCCAAAACTATGTTTTCAACTATTCTTTCAAGAATCCCACCGCGTGTGAGTCATGAAAAAAACCGGGCCGTTAAATGATTCCAGCGAAGCCAAGCAATTTCTTCAGACGTTTCAATTAACGTGACCACATACATATATTTCGATTACACCCATGATTCCAACAAATGCTTTACACAGGTTTCCAATTTATTTCTTACATTCGAATTATCCGATCAACTACTGCTACAAGTAGACCAATCATCACGACGTTAAAAAAATGTATTGCTACACACTACTGCCCTTCTCGACAAAACATGAAAATCAGAAAAACGAAACAAAAATCACACATTAAGTTAAATTATCATCAAATATTTATGTTGGAGGAATAGCACCTCTGGGGAATCGCCACCTTGCTCAGAAGGGGCAACGTGGTCGTGCGGGTGCACAGAAGATTTCAAAGTACTGTAACTTCTGAATATTTCAAAGTGCAGTACTGCATGGAGCAAGAAAAACTCATGAAATTGGTAAACTACAAAATAAAATAGGGTTCGGAATTACATTTGAAACAAAATTTCTCATTCGTTCCTGCTCGCGGTATCCACATGAAATTTTTTTAATCAAATCACTTTGGTCCCCCCCCCCCCCACCCCCTCCAATACTTGTAATGCGGGGAAGGAGGCAGAAATGGATAGGGTATTTAGCTATACACTGACATAATTTCCAATGCCCTACATTTTCAGCGCCGAAAAGGAGGTGGGCGGGGGAGGGGGAATGTAAACCTCCTACCCCCCCCCCCCCCGTTATAACACAGGCGCATATGCACAGTAGATCGACGCAAGTGCACAACAATAAGGAACAATAATAATTAAAAGTGGTACTGGGTTGCCAATTTCCCACGAAGGCCGTGCACACACGTCGAAACAAACGTTAACGAACGTCCTCATGAGATCCAACCGTCAAAAATCAGCGCACATACCCATATTCAGAAGAATCCCACTGAGTGTTCGCTGCTCACAAAAAGAAATCTTCATATCCGTATTGAAATAGGGTGCGTCGTGTTAATTGAGTGATCCTCATTTAATGCGCCAATAGAGAGCTCGTACGATTTTTTTTTTTAGTTTTTTGAAACAGCAATTGTCATTTCGAAAACTTTCGATTTTCAAATTCCGAACAAAGTAATTTAAACAATTCCGTGCATTTAAACAGAACAACCGGTTTAATGAACTTTTGCCATATTAATTCACTCATCAGAGACCGGTTAGTGGTGCGATTCCCGTGTTTGATTCTCGATTCTTCGATTATGAGTGTAATACTGTACCATTTTTAAATTTGAACACATCTTTATTGCAAAGATTATCAGAGGTACCAGTGATTTACACCATAGCCTCCATACACCATGGCACCGAGGGGGTTCAGAATATTCTGAAGTGCTACTTCTTCTTGGGTGAAACTCACTTCAGTCTAATGGTCAAATGCAATTGGAAAAATTGGATAATAAAATATAACGACGAAATGTGAGCGAGACAGCATTTGAAACAGGTTCCCGAAGATTACGTCACCAAATTTGAATTGTCTAGTTGTCTAGTCTAGTCAGGCAAGAGTCAACCAACTTATTAAAAAAAAGTTTGGAAGAGGATAGTTTGATCGATTTTTGTGCCGTACTTGCGGATGTGCCGTAATTGGAACGACGGACAGATGGCGCCACTGTGTTACCGTTAGTGGCACCATAATCGGTTGTTGGCGGCCACGCCGTCCAACTGTAACAAGCCAAAGAAACCTATGATTTCGTTGGACGCCACACAGATCACTCGAGCTATGCTAACTAAAATAGATGAAACCCCGTTCTCTAGGCAGTTCAGTTCGTTGACAGAAGTTGAGAAGAAAAAGTTGTAAATACTCTGACGGTGAGTTTCTGGCGTCACACACACAAAGCAGCTTCAGTTAGCGCGGGATAATCAATTAACCCAATTAATGAAGCCGGATTGGTCCATACGTACAAACGAGAGCAGGAGGGGGTGGCGAGTGGGGGGTAAGAAACCTGTCACATGCAAAATAGACTTTCACGCCAGTATAGCATAAAACGAGGGTGACTACAGGTAATTTGAATCAAAAGTTGGTTGGCAACTTCTGCGACTTCACGGTTAAATGCATACAACACATAAACACGCTTTAAGGGGCCTAAGGAGACACTAAGGAATATAAGAATATAAATACTCTGCTCCATCGTGTATATATATATGACCCCCCGAAAACCACATTGTAAACGCCCTATAACACTGGAGTAAAAAGATAGAATATAAGAAACCTTGATGAAACCTAAGAAAACGAACCAAAAACAATGTATCATTGACTCGTACTGCACCAACTGTATCGCCATATCGCAGGTTCAATCCCGGCCGACACCTTCGGAGTTTTTCGGAATAGAGAAATTCCTATGTAAGCCTTCTTCCGGAATAAAAGGAAATCGTTGACCGTTCCTGAACGGCATCAGGACACGTTAAAGATCCATACCTAGGTTAGAAAGCTGGTGGTAGGCCTCAACAATAAAGTCGGCACCTGTACGGCACGATTAACCCATACTTTATTTCGACCATTTATTCTGTCTCGAGAGGTCGCCCAGTGACCAGGTCAGCTAATGAGGTTGCACTCCACATTTAAATGACACTTTGTTAATTAGCCCCAAATGCACACTCAATCACCGACTAAGGCTTATTGTTAGAAAAACAGATTGTCCGAGTTCGCCAGAATTTGTGGCGGTTATTGGTCTATATTTTTTACAGTGTAGTGAAACATCCGATTGCCCATACAGCAATATAAATTATATGGCCGTAAAATAAAAAAATACGTATTTGAGATGACGCCGGAAGATTCCTATTGGCACATTGTACGACAACAATAAATGAATAACGCTAATTGGATGCAGTATTGTGGCACACACACAATCACATTTGTAAACATGATTGACAAACAATTCTGCCATCGACTCGAGTATACATGATTATTGTATTGATGTTTTTCATAATTACTGTCAAATGGCTGATTGTATTGAAGCCCGTGATGACGCTGTTTCAGTGGCCAGGGTAGGGGTGGCTATTTCTGACTCATCGCGAATGATTTGAAAAACACTCAATACATCAACTGCCACCAAATACGGTGTATTTTTTAGAGAGACCTAGTTGAAGACCGTAACGACCGTTCTTGGTTAAAGGGAATTTGAAAAATAGACTTTTTGACCAACCCTCGTAAATATCGAATTTATATAATACAAAGCATATCGAGTGCAGATAGGCCTACTTCAATTAGAAATGAACGCAGATAGCGGTAACCATAGCAACAGGTGTTTTGTACACATTGCTGTAATTACACTACTGTGATCCTGATCCGTTCTGCATGGTATATATACC
This sequence comes from Mycogona germanica, assembly GCA_034698785.1. Classification (NCBI taxonomy): domain Eukaryota; kingdom Metazoa; phylum Arthropoda; class Diplopoda; order Chordeumatida; family Chordeumatidae; genus Mycogona; species Mycogona germanica. The sequence goes on from JAQGBY010003034.1 coordinate 20,178, forward strand.
CCGTATATTGGGTACAAGTAGATTCGATCCGATGTTAAACAATATTATACATACGACTATTTTATATAATCTGCACATGTTATGTAAATAAATCGTTGTACCAGTAACATTACAACATACACTCAACGTTGTCAGTGTTAAAAAATAACTTCAATAATCATTGTATAGAATAAGTCTGTCTATTTGGTCAATTTTTGGACAACCTCGTTTTCTTTGTCGGGGTTGGAGTCACACCCTCTGTCGAAGGAGGCGACATCTGGCGGTCACCTCACCACTCCTAGCTAGGATCAAATAGCGTGCACCTCACTAATCAATATTGAGCAGACGTGGATAAGGAAATATAATATTGATGTTGCGTGAGGCTTCAAAAAATAATCGCCGAACCCAAGCGTCTGTCTGTTTCCTTTAGTTAT
>JAQGBY010003035.1:0-20586 GCA_034698785.1 Mycogona germanica
GATCACATTGATGCAGACTTCTTGCCTTGCCTAGATTCGGGAATTTTGACGAAACTCGTTTCAAGTGCATGCAATAAATCTCTGACTCGTTTGATTATTTTTCAGTATCACGGCCCACCTGTCGGTTATGTGCAGCAAATCTTGGTTCGGTCGTCGGTGTCTCCGTGGAGCGGTGACCTGATCGCCCACGACGCGTTCAGGGCACCAATCAGCAAGGCGTTTGACATTGTCGAGATCATGCAGAACTACCAGTATCTGGATCAGTAAGTCTAGCACTTCCCTGATGTCACCTTAGGTTATCCATGCTTTATAATTTCAACTATCTCAGTATGCTTTACTAATTTGTGTGTTTTGGCATCAGTTTACAAGTGTGAGCCATGGACGGATTAGGAGCTGGGCACATACAGAGTCCCCGATATCAACATTACAATCCCCCTTCAGAATTCTGAGCAGGAACCTTAAACTGATCTCCCTCCTACGATCTTCCAGTGTCTCCCAACCCAGTTTTGACGGCATGTCTGTGACACTGTCAGTTCTTCCAAAGCTACAGCTAACAAATCTCGCAGCCCTTCGTTGAATCATTTCAATTTCCCCTACAACCAATCATCTTTTCAATTTGTGGTTTTCAAAATAATTTTGAGGTCATCTACAAACCAGATATTTGTACTGTTGGGCAACCAAGAGAGGTTCCCCAGAAAGTGGGTAGTCATAAAGCAGAGGATCCCTAGATTTGGATGCATACATAATGCAACACTTGTGAACATTAAGTTGCAGTTGCCATTCTAATTTACACCACTTTTTCCGACAAATTAAAATCTACGAAGCCAATGCCGAATTGCAGTTGACTACAGTGAATTACAAAAATTGCCCTTGATATGGTGTTATTTTCAAAATTGAAATAATGTTTGTTGTCTATCGTTAATTTTCATAATTTCAATTGTCGGTGCTCATAATTTTTCGCTTATATAGGAATCGAAGTGTCATGCTCGGAGACATTTGTCTACATATCTACGAAGCCAAAGCCAAGAAGAACAAAATTAACTTGCCAACGTACGGTTGCCTTGTCGTTTCGCCAGCGAATGTTTGGCAACAAGACATGCAGAGGTTAGCAACTCCATAACTACGTTATATCAACGTTATTTTGTGAGTTACGAAAAAATCTTAGTGCAAAGTTGCACGACCCTATTCATACATCACGTATTTTCCAGGTTTCTTGGTGACCCGGATCTCATTAAAAGCATAAATGCTTTGAGCAAGAAGGCAACTGATCCGTCATCTGGCATGAATGGTAGATATTGATTTAAAATTTATTGTCATTTGTCTCCGAGAAAATGCATGTCGAGTGTTGAGCTAAACGTGTATTGTTAACTGTTGGTGTTCTTTTCATGTAGACATATTATTTGGCGTTCCGTGGAAGGAGACAGCCATCAAAAGCGCTGTCCATTTGAGTAGACAGAGAGTTCTTTCGTACGCTATCACCTTTATCTTGCACGATTACGATCTCAGGTTAGAACCTTTTAATCGATTTGTAATGTGTGCCCTCAGATGTTTTTTGTGGGGGCAACAACCTGCAAATTAATTCCATTGCTGATCAATTTGATGAATCGATTTGAATTGATCGAAAATCACCATTGTTTAACATTTTTGATACTCGTCAATCTAATAACGATGTGGTAGAGTGGAACACTGGCACCTAACTCAAACTTTTAAGTTAATTGAGCTAATTTTAATATTTGTTGTTACCAACCAGTTTTGTCAAGGGTCTTGAAGAAAGACTGCATCGGTCTTTCCCGTTTCTGCACAATAAGTCTGTGGTTTCTGGAAACATGACTCATATCTACTTTAAAGGACAGTACAGTCTGGTCGAGTTCGTGCCTCTGATTGTCACCTACGTCATCCTCTTTTTGTACATCTACTTTTCAGTCCGTGAGTTAATTTCTAACATGATTGCCAATCCTTGTTTAGTCCGTGTTTGTCCTTATTCTGCGCGTCCTAAATGATACTTAGTTTGGTTGTATTGTGTCTTGTTCACCCAACAGGCAAGATCGAGATGGTAAAGTCAAAGGTCGGCATGGCCTTCAGCGCAGTGGTCACCGTCGTGGCGTCCCTCTGCATGTCGGTTGGCCTCTGCACTTGGTTCGGTCTGAGCTTCACAATTAAAGCGGGACAAGTATATCTGAAGTACGTGTGTGAACTTCCTGTCATTGTCGCCCTGTCACACAGCCAAATAGGACAAGGAAATGTGGATCGACACGGAATCTTATTAATTTTTTTGGTGTGTTGTGATATTGACAGGGACATATTTCCGTATCTAGTCGTCATCATCGGTCTGGAGAATATCCTCGTCCTTACCAAATCCGTCGTCTCCACGCCAGTCAACTTGGACGTAAAAGTGAGACTCGCCCAAGGTAGGATTGCGTAGCTGGGACGGAATATAAAAAATAAATTATCGTGCTTTCTCTGATGGACCAATGGATAGACGATACATTAAAGTAAGCGATTGAAGCCCTTGCTCGACCGTTTTATGAGCAATTTTTAGATGGCGCTGAGAAAATTAAGTTTTCCTCAAACATGTGGACCAGTTTTCTTCAACAATTCTGAAGTTGCTTTCGTTTCTATGGCAACGTATGAGTAAACTGTAAACGCTTAGTTGGAGGAGCGTTGTGGCTTTAATCATATTTTTGTATTCAATATATTAATTTTCAAATTTAATAAATCTTCGAAGAAGTCTGTTCTTATTGGCTTCAATTCCGTTATAGGTCTCAGCCGGGAAGGATGGTCGATCACCAAGAATCTTGTGACTGAGTTGTCTATTTTGACGTTCGGTTTCTTTACTTTCGTGCCTGCCATACAGGTAAATTTAGTTGCTTAAGATTTGCGCCAAACGTTGTTTTTCATTGCAACCCGCAACTCGTAGTCATGGCGCTCACGTTCTTGTCGTTTTAGGAATTTTGCCTTTTTGCTGTGGTCGGGCTGTTGTCCGACTTCTTTCTGCAGTTGGTGTTCTTCGCGACGATCTTGGCCATAGACATTGGAAGAATGGAGGTAATTATGCTCTTCATTTTGCAGTCGTATGCTGTCACTTTGCATTCCGATATTTAGATACTTGAAGCCAATTTCAACGCATGGGGTTAATGATGTTTTGCTCATTCACTCCAATTGTTCGCAGATGTCGGACCTGCAGAAGCAGTCTCTTCACCAACGTAACGAGCCATTAGAGGAGGAGCTCACGCACATGTACCCGTTGCTGCGATGGTCTCTCATCAGTCGGATGCATCGACAAGAAATCAAATCTGCGTTAGTTACTTAACACCTTGAATTCGTTAATATTTTAATTATGTCTGTCTTGTGATTGGTGGCGAACGCACATATCAACAGTTGATAATTTTCATTTTTTGTTCTTCAAAAATATTAAAATTCGGTTTCTGTGCTCTCGTCTTGTCGTTCAAGTTTGGAATGTTCATTTAAATTTTAGTAACAGTTATTTATAGACTGTTCTATTATTTTTCAATAGTTATCGAGTGTTGCTAAATTTAACCATTATTTGTTCAACCTTGGAAAGCATCTTACATTTTCACTCCTTATTTACTGTGCGTCTAGCAGGTTGACGGCTTCCGGTTCGGGCGCATCCATGTTCAGCCACGACAGCGATATGATCAACCCGGCCTACCCCACCAGCGTGGTGCCGCCCAGCAAGGCCACCCTGGGCAAGGTGCCAAAACGTCTTCGCCTTGTATACTTCTTAGCCAGATGTCGGATATTCCAAAGGGCTTTCATGGCATGTATATTTTTTGCTGCGCTGTACAATTTTTTATTAAATGAGAAAAATGAATGTCACAACTTGTCTTAGCCCAATCATCTAATGGCTTGTAGTAGACAGACAAAAAATAGTTTTGATGTTGCAAGAATGCCAATTTATTTGTATATTTTTTTCCAGATCATATTCATATGTTGGGTCAGCTTCATCGGCTATAAATCTGGTTTGGTGGACCTGTTCACCTTCGAAAATACCACTTTGGCCGTCGGAAACATCAATGGCAGTTCCAGTAAGTGATTCGCCGAATTTCAGGATTCTGTGTTGTTCGTTCGAATTCGTTTCCTTCGTTTCATCTCATATCAGCTAATCGTTATCGCATGTCCACATTGGCAGCGTCATCTAGTTTGTCAACCGATAGCGGCCCAGATTCACATCTCACGTTTTACTATTCCTTACGTAGCCGTCAATGTATCTATGCAGTTACCTACGATGAGTTTGCCGGTGACCTCAGAGCACGTTGCCAAGACGACCACCAGCACCACCACCACCCTGCGCCCACTGTCGTCGTCCGTCTCGAGTGACGCGTCCAGGAAGTTTGATTCTCATTCGCCGGCGCCGTCCAATGACAAGGAGACTGTTAACGAAGAGCTGTCTCACAGCCTCAGGCACCGAAAATACGAGTTGTGGCGCTACTTACGAAGAGACCACTTTCCCACGCTCTTCGGCTACTACAATATAACTTTGAATGGCCGGTGAGTCAGTTTCCTTGGTCTGTTTTCGAGAGTCATCTCGTCAGGTTAATAACAATTCAATTGGGTGATTTTTTTCTAATATAATTGATCAATTGTTTTCATATTTATAAACTAATTTTTGTATTTCAAATCAGTTTAATTCAGTGTCAGAATTAGTTGAATTTTTAACAGCGGCAATTTTTTCTTAGAAATTTAAAAATGTATTCTTATAAAAATAATTTTTTAAAATATCTAGTTACGACAAACTCAACTATATCACTATTTGTTCCTGTCATGAATCTTTTATTTAAAGGTTTACTTAAATGTGTCTTCAAATAGGTACATCACAATCTTGCCCCCAATCAAATTGTCCATTCCAATCAAGGCTGAAACTGCTATTCAAATGCGGCATCCTTCAGCCACCGAGACCATCAGTCCCGATCTGAGCCCGTCCAGAAAATGGCCATCCAGAAGTTTTATGGAGAAAGGTAGCAATTGTTTCGACCATCATGACGATACAGCAGATCGCTCAATTGTTTTCGTTGAGCGCAATTTTTGTGGTCGATCGAGATTGTGATGTTAATGTTGGCGCACTCGCCACGTACTTAACAAATATATTTCTGGATTAGTGAACTTGAACATGCTAACATCGTAACATAATAAATTCATTTCGTTCAGATTCGGACGAAGGATTGGGTGACTCGCCACCGCCACCTTCCACCATCGGACAGAACTACCACCAGGCCTACTACCCGTCCTCGCCAGCCGAGGTGGTGTTGGCCATAATCCTAGCCATCCCCAGCCTGGCATTCCTGGTTTACGTCACCATCGTACTGTACCAGTGCATCTGCTCGCGCAACTATGCCGAGTGGCGCAGCTCGTGGTCGTCGGGCGGCAAACACGGAGGCGAGGGCGGCGAGTCCACCTCGGCCGCCGACCTGTTCACGCAGCTGGTGATCGAAGCGCTGCCTGTGGTGCTGGAGGGCCACCCGCAGGAGGTGGAGTGTCTGGCCACTGACGGACACCTGGTGGTCAGCTCGTGTCTGGCCGGCGAGATCCGGGTGTGGGATTCCACTTCTGGCGAGTGTCTTAACGTCGTCGACCGCAAGAAGTGAGTGGTTCTCTTGTTGCGCGCTTTAGTTAGCATTTGGTGTTCTGAAGTTCAGACAGATTCGAAAAATTGTCTTAATTTGGGTGATCGCCAGACAAAGAGAATAAGATGAAATTGATTCTGTTTACTTAACCAATATTTTCATCTATAAAACAGGCGATCCATATTGAAGCACAATTACCGATCCACCCGTGGTTCCCAACTGCGCCGCCACCACTCGCATCCGGACATGGCGGACGAGACGTTTCCGGACTCCGAGGCCGGCTCTCCCTCACCGACGGGCAGTCCTGGTGGCGATCGTAACGCCAACAAAGGGCGTCTGGGTGGCGGGGGAGAATTCGACGATTGGCCGTCCATGGCGATCGGTCTGCCGCCCAGCAAGCAGTACGGCGGCGTCCCGGCGTCGGTGCTGGTCGGCCGTCACGGCGGCAAACATTTGGTGCGCAATCATAGCACGGAAGACTTTTCGCGCACTGTTTCTGGGTTCGAGTTTGCGGGCGGCGCCGGCCCCGGTCCCAAATTGCGGCGTCCAGAACTCTTCAAACGTCAACCTAACCTGGCGCCGACCATCGACACGAACTTTTTCACTGTGTCGTCGTCGGCCATGAACGTGCCTATCACTTCCGGTGCGAGTCGCGGTTCCTCGTCGCAGTTGTCTACATCGTTGCCTGGTGCCAACACCGATCTGGATCGGTTCGATGCGCCCGGTTTCAATTTTGGCGGCAAATTCCAAATCTACTACGACGAACACAGACAATTGATGGACGAGGAGACTGAGCACGATGGTGGTATTGCCATGGGCGCCAACCGCAAGAGTAGCGACGATCTGTCTCCCAGTCCCAGCCAGAGCCCGTCGCAGGGCGGCTTCGCGACTAGGGCCACGCCACCCTTGCCCGGAAGTGGCAGACTGGGCGCGGGTGAGCCGGAGGAGGTGGCGGTGCCCGTGTCGGCGGTGTGGTGCGTCGACTGTTGCGACAACATCATCGTGGCCGGATGCTCCGACGGAACGATTGAGGTTGGTTGTGTTCGGTCTGGAATCCTTTTTATGCTGACCAGTTACAACAATGTTAGATGGATGCCAGCTAGTTACTCTTAGCTTAAGCTAATTACTCTATTTCTTCGCTTCGCAGTTCTGGAACACCCTAAGTGGTGTCTTAATGTACGTGCATGAGGATACCGGCCATCAGGGCATCACCGGGATTCGAATATACTGCAACAGGTATGAGCTTTCACCATCTTTACATAAAAGTTTAATTACAGTCTCATTTCAAGGCTGTATTTCAAGACTGGGGCTTTTCTGTCCGTGACATTTCATTTTATCTTCGCAGGATCATTGCTGTACGGATCAGTGGCACCATCGATTTTCTGGAACTGGCGTTCGCGTCGAACGTGGCGCTGTCCAGCGTCTCGTGTTCCTCGCCTTCTGCTTCCACGGCGGCCAGCATGCACAGGAGAAGTGAGCCCCATATTTAGAACTTTTTTTTACCACATTAGAAGTAGTAAGTTATACAGTCGAGGGTACATGTACTGATTCTTCTCTTATCATCCAGTGCACATCAACCCGGTGACAATTATGGCTCCCGACCCATTGGACGAGACGCCTTGGGTCTGGGAACAGGACAATGAGGCGATGACTTGTCACTGGCTGCGCACGTTGCGGGCCCACCAACAGCCGATCACTGTTCTCGAGGTGGAAGGTGGCAAGGCCGTTACGGGAAGTCAGGATCACACCCTGAAGGTTTGTAATGTTATTTCCAAAATTTTGAAATGGAAGTAGGTTTTTAGAGATGCTTTTCATATTTCTTTTCGTCAATTCCGCTGCCTGAACTGGACACGCTGTTCATTACAAAAATGCTCATCTCATGTTTAGGTTTTTCGTGTGGACGATGCGACATGTCAGGTTGTCTTGCACGGACACTACGGACCAATCACAACGCTCTTCATAGACAAAGTGAGCTCGCTTCCAATCCACTCGGAACATTCTCGTATTTTTAGTTTGTGTGTTCCTTGTCTGTGGATTTTCGTTTTACGCCTGGACCAATGCATACATCTGGGTTATATAGTGACATTTTTTTGTCCTCTTGCAGTTGTCGCCTATGACAGCCGCCAGCGGATCTCAAGATGGCGCCGTCTGTTTGTGGGACCTGCAGACTGGCACCTGTGTGTGCCGTCTTCGTGGTCACGATGGCGCCGTCACCGCTTTGTCCTACACGGCGTCTTACGTGCTGAGTGCCGGCACTGACAACCGGCTACTGGTCTGGGAACGGTTTCAAGGACACCTACTCAACACTATTTATTTGGTAAGAGAACATGGCTTTGGTCTTTGGCGGTCGACAAATCGATTTCTCTTGTCTCGACTTTTTATATATTTTTTAAATTTAATTTCAGAAACACAGCTACTGTGGTAGCATCGTCATGCTGACTGACAACTTGCTTCTAATGGGCCGACAGGTAGGGATCAAACTTTTATTTTTTTTAAATAATAATAATGAGGCGTAAGATATAATAATAATAATTCTCAAATCCTCCGTAGGGAAAATATGTGCAGTGTTGTGTTTGTAGTCGCAAAACTCAAGAGTTGGTGTCTTCCTTGTGGATCGGTAACTCTGAATTTCTTGTCCTAGGGTTCGCTGGGTGTGTGGGACATCCGCCTAGGGGACCCTGTGCGGATCGTCAAGCTGGGCAACAGCGACGACAGCGTGCTGGTGCGACAGATCCGTCACGTGGGTCACACCATCGTCTGCGATTACGGCAGTCAACTCAGGGTGGTCAGATTTCCCGCCATTGTGGAGAAGATTGACTGAACGAGGACTGCCTGGGGGGGATTTAATATCTCCCTGTCCACGGGGAACAGTTCGCGGGATCGTGCTGATTCGGTCTCGCTGCAGACATCGCGTTTGGATGAAGGACAAGAAACAGGTGAAATTGTCCATTTCAAAACGAACTCGCCGCCGTCGCTTCGTCCTGCTGGGTACAGGCGGAATACCCTCGGGCTGATGTGTACGTGGGATGGCCAAGCGACGGTTTCAAATAACTGCCAGTGATTGGTGGTAGCATTTTGTAACATTTCGGGGGGCGGTAACCCTCAACTGGAGAAGGGGTCAATCGTCTATGGTTAACGTGCTGACCGAGAGTTATCGTGCGGTCGAATGCCAAATATAAATATCGTGTAATGCAACGCGTGTTATCGCTGTTCACAGTTTAACCATTTGAAAGCTGATATCGTGAATTAAAGTTGTAAAATTTTGCTGGAGTGTTAAGTTATCTAGTTAGCAGACGTTGACATTTATAAATTTTAACACGCCGAACTTGATTCGGTGTCGATTTAAAATAGTTTTTGATCTTGGAACAAGTACACGGGCTCGATTTATTTTTTTAATAGAAAGCGTGCTTTTCAGGTTCCGTAATTTTTTTTTTAGATTAGTCAATTAACTAACGTGACCTTCCCGGTGCCAAGAATTTTAATCTTGTTTTGGAATTTGCCTCTGACGACTGATGTCTCTCTCTCCGAAATACCCGTCGAATAGTCCACGAAAATAAGAGGTTCAAAACCGTTGATTTTAGTGATTTTAGTGCGGTGCTATTGCTGTGCCTTCGTCATGGAGTGGAAGACGACGTCCATCGCGTCATTTGTGACTCGAAACGTTTTCTCTCAGCACATACCCGATTTTGTTTCGACATTCTCGTACGCTTTCGATTACTTAATAAACGGATTGATCAGACGCCAAACGATTGCAAAGCCCAGGGAAATCACAGCTCGAACAATAATGACTCGTTTTGTCCTTTCGGGTAATCAAAATTTATTCTATACTTGGTTTTCGGATAACAAGTTACTCTCCAGGTTTCATGATCGAGGCTAATCAATGTACGAATCATGGATTGGTATTCCTTCATGATGAACGAAATGAAGATTCATAAAAAATTCAAAGAAAATGGCTCCAGCTGAGAATGTCTGACTGCAAAAGAGCTTCCTTTATTGAGTTTCAATATTTTTGGTCCTTTATTGGTGTATCCTTATTCGATTAGAAAATTATTTTCAAGAAACGCGTCCATCCGCGAGAAAAGAATATTTTTTAATTCACCCCTTTCGCTTGATGTTGCACTGGAGTGGGGTGTCTATTTTTGCATCTTTTTTAAATTGCAAGGCAAAATGAATTTCACATTTTGAACTCTTAAAACGATCGAGCTAAAATGGAAATACATTTGGGAAATTTGTGTTAACCATACTTATACAAAGTTTTACTTAATAAATGAAATTGCATACGAAGTATGTTCTACACTCTTAGAATAATCATTCGTTATATTATTGCGGTTTACTTCATTGAATGTCATGTTCATTTCTGCTCCATGCTTATCTATTGCATATCGAGTGGTTTAAGAATTTGAATGTCTTGAGTGTACGTCTGTTCGGGTTTCCTTCCAAAATTAGAAAGTGTTTTAACACGCGTGTATATTGTACTGATCCAATTTGCTGGGTCAAAAGAAACAAATGTCTAAAAAAAAAAGTATTCTTGTAAAAAAAATATAATAAAAGTAATTTTGTGACAGTTTGTGTGCAGATAGATACATGTGAAAGATCCCTACTTAGGTAGCGAGCCTAGGCTAGAAAAAATGACATACATATTTACATTGAGACATTTGTTGAGAAGGTTCACGACCTCTGGAATAACGGTTCAACAAGTTAATCATGCCACACGAGACACTCTTAAGAACATATGTTGCTTCTTTACACTTTCCATATTTCTTGAGACAGGTTCCCACGAATCTCGTAAACAATTTTTAAAAAATCGCGGCAAAATTCTACCAATTACAGAGCACACGATTGGATAGAGCGTACTGGTAGCGCCATCCTGCGTCAGCTGCCGGAAACCGACACAGGAGAGGGAAAATTCCCGCATTTTGCAATCAAAATGGCTGCGCGCATGCTGTCATCTGTACGCGATCCGGCAGCTGCTGGATCGCGTAAATAAGTGCCGGATAGTGCTGGATCGCGTAAATAAGTGCCGTATAGTGCTGGAATAATTGCTGGATACAACATGTCTCATCCAGAAGTGAAGTGAAAGTGCGCGAGTATGTGTATGCGTCCAATGGCAGCATAATTGTCAATTTCACCCCTTGACCGCGCATGGCAAATTTTTGAATCCAGGGGGTTCCGTGGCCCAGCACCAGCAACCACGGACAATTACAGTGCTGGCCCGGACCCCCTGGATATAGTGAGAGTGCTTGTGAGTGTGAAAACAGTGCGTATCGGAAATGAACCGGAAAGCAGGTAGGCTGCAACCAAAGCTGGTCACGGCTCCTGGCCCAATACGGCATTGCTGGATTGGTGCCAGATCCGTGACCAGCATGTTGTGCTGGAAGAAGGGGGTCACCACCTGGGAACTGCTGGACCAGCTTCTGGCCGACCCCCTCTTTCTGGTACCGCATGGAGGAGTCACGATTCCTGCGCCCGTTCTGCATTGCCGGATTGGTGCTGGAGCTGTGCTAGCTGTCAGTAATTAACATTTATGAATCTGCCTAGATAAAATATTACAGCTGCATTTGTGACGTTTCCAAATTACGAACTGTCAAGTGTCCACGTCTTCCGGTTCTCAAAATATGATTTAAAAAAAAGAGTAATACAATAATTAAAAATGAATTCCCCGGTAGAATGTGAGTTTTTCAAAAATTCGAAAATCAATTCCCTGTTAATCACAAGTCATTCAAAAAAAATTGCGCTAAACATTCCTTTAAACAAATGAATTTGTCATGTAATAAGGGTATTAACTGAAGAGATCCAACACATCTTTGTTAAAAAACGAAATTAAGAAGAAACGAGAAAAAAATAATAACGTTAGCACACATTATTTTCATTTTTTTAAATCATGTGTGGGTGATTTAACGTGGTAACGAGGTGTGGTTATTCCACTGTCGACACACTCTGAGGAAATAGGAGTTGAAGTACGAGTCTCGAATACATTTTGGACATGGAAATCGTAATTGATGACAGATCTGACGACAGTTTATTTAACTATACTAATTACACCTTTTACACATATATACATTTCGTATACAGCAAATCTTCAATCAAATCTTCAATCGTTTAAAATGACAAATAGGCGGTGGCTCGTAGTCTCGTACGACGTGTACAACAATATCGAAAGCTAAAACAAAGATATGATTTTAACATTTTGAGAAGGAGTCTCTTAGGTTTACAATGTATAATATATGCTATCAATGAATTCAGTATACTAATATATCTTTTAGCTAATATTGATATTAAAAATGGCTACCGAATCGTTACTTCCATAAATATGTGATAAAAGGAATTGTACTTGGCCCGATATCACCTAATAAAACATTGCTTAGTTCAGTTAATTGTGAAATTTGACTATCGCGAAGAAACAGATTTCGTGATTGATATCATTAGGTAATCATTTTATGAACTTTTAAAATTTTCTTTTGACTGTTTTCAGAGATTGCATGACATAATCGGAGATGAACAAGAAGATCTATCGCGTCGGAGGAAAAGGTAACGCGTTCGCCTCTTAGCCCGTGATCGCGGTTTCGATTCCGGATTTTCCAGATTATTTATATCGCAGGTGATACAAGGTACCACTTTCTTTTCAAGTTATCTAATTATGATTACATGTTTAGGTGAAACGTTTGTCAAAATCAAGTGTAGGAAAGAGGATCCAGGTGATGTGGTTGCGCCAGGCTTAACTCGATTTAAACATGTCGCACAACAGTCTCTCGATAGGGATATTTCCGATGATCTTTCTGAAGAACACTTCCTCAATGGCGTGGGTGTCGACGCTACGAACCAATGGCAGCAGGAGAAGTAGTTTCCCGAATCGTACTTTGGATGACGGCTGCCTGCTCAGCGAATGCTCGTTCAGCATCAGCTGAGTTTGATCTTGTAGGAGTTCCACTTGCAAGGGGTCTCTTAGTCCGGCTGTTTCTAATTATCGAACGAAAGGAACAATTAGTGGGTTTCTTATGGTTATGTCGATATTAAAGATAGCTTTATTACTAAGACGATATGCCTCGGTTATGACGTACCTGGTTTGAACAGGACCAGACTCTTGAGGCAAGCGTATTCGGTGTGATCAACTCGGAGCGAGTCGAAACGGTTAATCGTGTCTCTGAGATTTCGAGACATGTCCAGAAGAGCAGTTTGTCGTTCAACTGTCATGATATTGGCGGATATGATGATTCCAGCTGAAATTGTTCAATACAAACGTTTTGATCAGTTAAGGTTCGATTGTTTTACCGGTTGGTGGCAATAGGTGGCCACGGACAAATTCTAAGACAGTAAGGCGAGAGCTGGCGGTAAGAAAAGGCGACATACCGTCTTCGACGGCCAGACCCCATTGGGCGGCGCTGATGACGAACAGCTCGCACCAGGCCTCCTCCAGCAGGATGGCCTGATCACGAAAGGGCAACTGCAGGAAGGATGGAATGCTGCGCGCCCACTTGACCGAGAAGAAGAGCAGCTTGGCGGCGCTCTCAAACACGCTCTCGGACGGTGAGAACGAGAAGGACACGAAGTCTGCTCCGATGTCCGGTGCCACGGCCAACAGGTTGGGCTGTTGCGGTTGCTGGGAGGGGGACAGCGCGTGGTGTTGCTGCTGCTGCTGCTGCTGCTGGCGCAGGTGGTGGTGGGCGGCGTGCGCGGCGGCCGTTGCCATGGCGACGCAGGACGCCGAGGGACAACGCTCGTGCTCGGGATGGCGATCCTCGTTGGAGGAGCTGGTTCCGCCTCCGCCGCCGCGTCGCATGGACAGGAAGTGGTTGACCGGCGGAGAGACGGCGGCCACGGAGGATCGTGGGTGGCAAGCGTCCACCGAGATCGAGTTTCCTTTTCCTGGTGGACAGAGGTCACGAAAGTGAACATTTAAATCATGTTCGATATGAAACATTTAATTGTCTTTGACTCTTCATTGACCACGATTCCGTTATTGTTGCAATCAAATGAGTTTCTCTTGTTTGTGCATCGCTGCACTTGCTAGTTTTTTTCAACCAGGTGAGTCACAAATATAAAAAGTAATGTAGGTGTATAAATACCATTTTCTTTGTCTTCGCATCCTCGCTTGTGTGACACTGACTGGTGAGTGCCAAAGACGGACGGCTCCACCTTGAGAGCCGGCGGGCTCGTCCGACAGGCAGCACCTCCATCCAGCATGTCCGTCCCTCCACCCGGTGCCGCGGTCGCCGGACTGATGCTGTTGCTGCGTCCGCCCACGTCGGAGGCGGCCGCGCCGCAGGCCGACGTCGTTGACGGCTGCAGGTGCTGCTGGTGCGGCGAGGAGAAGTTGCCCAGCGAGGTGATGCCCTGCGTGAAGAGAAGCGGGGCGAAGGGCGAGAAGGGCAGGTGTCCAGGGTGCAGCGCCGCGTAGTAGTTGGCGAACGGGGAGGACGGCACGCAGGCCGATGGACTTCCGCTGGAAGTGAGCTCGCCGCCGTGGACCACGCCACCGAACATGGACAGGCGTTTGCTGGGTGGACAGGACCGCGGCGCCCTCTCGTGTTGAACGGCTACAGTCGCGGAGAGAAGATAAGAGATTGGAAAAAGAAGAATGACAGTTTGTCATGTGGTTTGAAATTACAAAATTGACACCTTTATATTTTTTCTCCGTTTTCCATTCCATCTGATTTATGTTGAAAGAGCAAGAACCTTTACTTTCTGATTGCGAGATAGTTGATCATTTTTTCTGGGTAAAGCATACAGGAATCGCAAGCCTTTAGATGTATTGTTGACTATCGTGGCACTATTTCCGCTAACCGGAAATGTCATTGTCGACTGAGCAAACATTGAAGGTGTTACCTCAGGTATACATCGTAACCGCGACAGATTTTGTAAACAATCTTGACATACACAAATACGATTGAGTCGGATTGACGCAATCTAAACGGAACATAAGAGTATTTTTGTATTACACATTTTCGGCTACTATTGCTGGTGATATTTGCACCATTCCGATTTTAATTTAATTGTTGATATGTACGGTGAATGTTTACATATTTTTTTCATTATCCCCATCCTGGTGGCGATCCAGAGAATCAGTTGGTCAGTTTTCATTGTGGTGAATTGGGATTTGGTGACCTGAAGCGGTGACGATGAAACCAAACGATAAAATGAGCGCCACCTATTGTCCAGCATTTGACCCGCGGGCCACAGAAGGCCCGTCCCTCGTTCCAGCCCCGCCTCCTCCATTACCAACCCCTCCTGTTTTTTTGCATCCCCTTCCTCCCCCCCCCTACACCGTTCGCCTGTCTTTGCCCTCGCGTGATCCCCGATAAAACTGTCAATCCACACGGGACATCCAATTTCTTGCTCATTTTTCTTGGAAAAAATGAATAAACTAACACGTAACGCGACGACGTATGGTGTTGGCCTACCATCATTGACGACGACCGCATTAATGAATGTCACGCCTGTGCCATTTGATCAGCGTGATGTTGCACGTCGATCCTCCTGACAACACGGTTACAAAACCCCTCACTTTTCTTACAAGAATAGTTTCTTTCAAACGATAAAACTTTTTATATTTTTAAGCAGGCATATTTTATGATCCGAAGTAGAGCAAGAAAGAGGTCTCAAATTAACACTCCTCGATTTACAGTGTACCAGTTTGGACACCTAATTAAGTTGGTGCGAGGATGGAAATAGAAAATGGATGGTCTCTGGAGGACAGTCCCACGCAATCTATCATGTGTGTCCATGACCACCCACCTGGCCATCACTCAGTCAGCGATATCCAGGTACATGCGAAGCTTGTTGTATTCAGACCATCAGAGAGTCCTATCCCGTTTCCAGTCCACAACATTATTTGTGAAATTGCGACTATACACATGTGTCGCAAGAGGCCCTTTCGTACTCCACTTTAGAGAAAAACGATCGATCGAATTTTGTCACCGTACAATTGAATTTTGCAAAAACACCTTCGCTTTTGTTTGGTCGACTCGATCGTTGCATTAATGTCGTAATTTAGACATTATTCATTTATGACAGCCCAGCAGCAGAACTTCCCTTAAAATAAAAGGTTGTTAGTTGACTTGTCGATGGTCGTATGCGGTGGCTATTTAACCCATTTTGATAAATGAAGGTTGAGCTCAGCGCATTATGAACAATAAATTGGCATTTATATTCGTGAGAAAAAAGGTTTGTGGTTGACCGGGATTCGAACATCTGGTCTTTTGACTGGGAGCAGGCAGCAACATGCGTCCAAAAATTACAGTCAACAATGAATTCAACACCTGCATGATAACACACGTTTGTGCATGATAATTGATGGTGCCCTCTGAGAGAATTTGTAAATTGGTTTGCTAATATTCCGAAGGTGTCGGCCGGAATCGAACACGCTAACCACTACGCCACTCGACGTCTCTAGCGCTACCAGTACTGTTAAGTCCGACAACAGGTGAGGCTGGACATCTCGCCTGTTTCGTATGGCCTACAGATTGCCCGTTAAGTGTTTTCAGAGCTTCAAGGGGCGATTAGTGATTCGACGGACTGAGCACCACTAGCGGAGACAATCTCAATCTGCTATCAACTCCCAAATATGTAAATGAGCTCCTCCTAGTAATTAAACAGAGCATCCATAAAGCTAATCCGAATTTTATTAAAATATTTTTTTATATTTGGTGGTTCAGAAATCAATTCTCAACGAGGGGGCTTTTTTTCGATTCAGGGTGACGATGCTCATTTTTCCAATGTTCATAAACTAACGTGCAAGTGCGTAACGAATTATGTGCTACCGTGTAGTTTATTGTAGAGGAAGCGTTTCAAATAATGAAGGATAATTTGCAGGGGATGGATGATAACCAACTTAGTTTTTTTCTAGTGTTTCTGGGTACTGGCCAGTGGGTAGTACTGGTAGGTGGTCTTGCAGATGGGATAACACTGGCTATTTTGTCTCCTTATTTCGAGTCCACGTCCAACAAACAGGCACATTGCACGGCCTTTGGTGAGACCGTTATACGCCGTAGTCGATGACAGATGCCACGTTTTACACAATATTTTCACACAGATAAAGCCTCATTTCTTATTTATGGTTTTTTCCCCATCCACGATATTTGATATTAGGTTTGCCGCTAACGTGCGTGTGTGTGTACAGGGCTGGACATGCTCCAATGTGAGACCTCTTGTGCCTTTGATCGACTGCGAACTGTGTGTTGCTCGGCTGAGGACACTCAGGCAGGAACAAGTATTTGCTACTGTTTCTTAAAACTCTGGTTTCAATGTGAGACAACACTTTAGTTGTAGATTCGTCGTGTGTTATAACGTCTGGGTAATGGCGGCACAACACGTAATTTAAAAAAATATATATATGTTTTCTAAACGTTTGACAATTTAAATATTTAATCTCTTCACAACAAAAATGTATTTTCTACCGATTTTGTGAAATAGTACTCTAATGTATTGATTGGACAATAATTAGACATAAATGATCAATCGTGATTGGCGCTCGAATGTTCAGCGCCATTTTTGTCCCCACTTTGATCCATATTGGAATTTTCCTTTTTATTTATCTTTTTTACCTATCTGCTTCGGCGATTACTTACGAACGAAATTGGATAAAATTTCAACAGTAGATAGTTATGAAATTGTTTTGTCAATTACAAGTTATTTGAGGTCTTGATTTTGCTTATTTCTCGAGATATGAACCGTTGGAGTTTTAAGCATTACCATTAAAAAAGAAAGGACTAACTTTCAGGATTATAATATAGGTACAAATATAGTACTGTATATTATTATTTTTTTTTTTTTTTTAATTCACTGAAGTGACGGGTCACAACTGGAAGATTCTGTACCCCTCTCAGAGCTTAGACCCTATGTGAGGGGCACGTTTTCACCAGTACCCCGGGCCAAAGCCCGCGCCGGGAATCGAACCCGGGACCGCCGAACAACAGTCCGTCATAAACCAACTGCGCCACGACGGGTCGTACACGGGTCAAACTTTTTCACATTAGCAGTGTCTGTCCCGCCGATTGACTATTGCGTGTTCATCGGGCAAAAATTGTCGTGCGTGCTCTGTCGATAATGACGTAAATAAAGTCGGCCTTAAATAAACTCTGACCCGTCGTCCGTTTACGTGGCAATAACGGGACAAGACACACGCACGCGAGACCACAAACACATATTTCCCCCCTAGACGGAACAGCAACAGTAATAACAATAATAAAAAATAATAATACGAACTCTAATACGATTCATTAATTATGTATTACGCCAAAAATTATTTAGGATTTAGTTGTGATAACGCTTATGGATGGATGGTGACTCTCCTGTTGGTCACGCGAGTGGACTCCGTCCACTCCCTGTATCGATCCAGAAGAGGGAATAAAACCCTTGTGCTTCCATTCCTCCTATCCCCTTAAATGGTCCCCTTGGTTTCCTGTAGAGAAAATGCGTCCAAAGGACATTGGAAATGTGTGGTATTTTTTTTTAGCTGTTCAACTCCACTCCTCCTATCCTTTTAATATAATATACATTTAAGGGGATAGGAGGAATGCAGAACTTCCCTGTAAAGCACGCGTGTGTTGTGTGATTGCCTCACTTCGTCCGCTTGTTCTGGACTTTCAGAGCGCGTCTCGCTGCGTCAGGAAATCAACGAATACGATTGATCCAAATACTAGCTAAGAGAATCGGCCGAGAGGCTGATTTGAAGTGCGACACAGTCCCAGGTTCGATCCCCGTCGCGGGCTTTCGTTTATTCAATCCCGGAACTCTTCTTCCAGCCAAACCAACGACCCACTCGTTTTCCGCTCGTCACGCCACGATGCGGCCATCCGCACGACTATACACAGACCCCCCGATAAACGGGAATGGACAAGCGCGCAGAAGGTGACAGTAGTCCTGAATTATTAACGAAGTCCGGACGACAAATTGCAATAATATGCGACCACATACGCGACTTACACAAACACATGAGAATGTGTGTGTGTGTTACGAGTAGTACACGGACGTACGAGTGCAGCGCAAATGTTCAGATGCGCAGACGGGCTGTGAGACTCTGGCCGAGTTAATCGGGCGGGCGGGGGAAAAGACCACAAAGTAATTTACGATGTGACATCGAAAGGATGCATAAATTATGAGATTGACTTGGTGGACCCGAGCCGGCGCGAAAAAGCAAATCGTTAATGCTCGTTTGATGATTGCGCGTTGGATTGGGGGGGCGTTCTGATGACAACCTCACTCCCACCACCACCACCAACATTCATCCATCCATCCATCCATCCCTGGCCCGTCTATGGACTGCGATCCTCCAGAGACCTTCTACTGTTCAATGAAACAGTGTCACCCTTATGGCCTTTTGACAGTTATTGGTGCCATCTGATGGCGTTTGAAATAATCTGTTGGTTTCTTGCAGGCAGAGGAGACGATGGTAGGATAATTATCGATATATAGCCTGTGGTCACCTGACAAATGGCGAAATGTACGCCACCTAGTGATAAAACGCAGTGTCGATACACTGTAAAAATGATGTATTCATTGTACTTCATCTAAGATTGATCGGACGTCTCAATTTTATTCCTAGAATTTCTGAACGGGGTTTAAGAATGCGAACTCAATGACAGTCTTTAACGGAATTTTTTTTAATTGAATTGGCGTTCCTCCGATATGTCTGACGCTAGGATCGCGGTTTGGCGACACATCTATTGCGGAACCAGACGTTAGAGTTTGAAAGTGGCATTTGAATTTATTGAGTCATTTCGGCCTCGTCATCATTGTAACACGAGTCCATTAGATGGCGGCGCCAGGAAAATGTGCACCTGTTTGCACCTACAATTTTTTTTATTGTTATTATTAGATGTACGTTCGTATTATTGTGGTGTATATCCTTATATATCCTCGTCCTGTCCATGCCATGTCCTCCACGCGACGTGTTCATGGCATCGAGTGACTGGAAGCATTGGAAAGCATTCGATTTCAATGGCGCTTTACGCAATTACTGTTTGTCGGTTCCACCGCATGTTTCCCAGTAGGTGGCCCAGACAAATGAAACGACTGTTGAATGAGCACAGAGGCGATGCAACTGCGGTTCGCGAAAAATATCCGCATTTTTAGTTTTCAAGAGCCCGAAGTTCTTTTAAGTTACGAATGAAGACGGTTCTCTATTTCAAACATTCTTGTAGGAAAATCAAATATCGACTTTATTTGTCGAAGTGATGAGTAATCGCTCAATTGTTACAAATTGATTGTCGAAAATTGAATAATGATGACGAGGTATTGCGCGTCAAAATGATATTTGACTCATATAAGTAGTGTGTCCACACTCCAAAGAAAACAAGCGCCCCTGGTGACAATCTTTGGACATGATTTGCTTTTTGTCACGGGTGTACGTTTAACCAGGATTTTTTCCCCCTGGTATCGTCGATCAGGTTGAAAAGTTGTTGTTGTTAAATGTCTTTAAGATCGCGGTTGCAACGGTTGTTTGATGATGATGATGATGATGATTTATTAGCGATGGATGACCCAAGTTGAACACCACAGCTCTGTGTGTGTGTGGCGTCAAACGGAACTTCCGCAATGTCCAAACGTCTAACGCTTTTGTGTTGGCTTTCGTGGGTGCTTACTCTAGTGTAGTGCGAAGAGTTGTTTCGTTACGGATGTCAAGATAATTGTGTTTACACGGCTGGCGAAAATTAATAAAATTCTCTTTGACGCACGGTTCGAAAGTTGGCCATTCATGGACCGCCATCCATTTGCCAGCCACTCGTTCGAGGACAATGGAAAAGTGTCGGCAGGTTCTGACGAACGACACACTATTTTCCAATTAATTCTTACTCTTGTTGAAATGATAGTTTAAACTGATAATGATTGATTGCACTTGTTAATTTTACAGTATGAGCACTAAAAAAGGAAACTGACTTAAATTGAAATTTGACATTTAAAAGCATTCATTAAATGGGATAAGAACTACGAGTACACACTAAAAAATGATATCTTAAAAATGACACATGTGTGGTCTTAATTTACGATGAAATGTCGTTTAAGACAA
>JAQGBY010003036.1:0-20582 GCA_034698785.1 Mycogona germanica
GTTCCCCCTCGCATAGTGCTTAAGCACCATGAGGGGGACGTAAGGCCTGTAGTGCGGTGGACTACAGTTGATAAAAATAAAAAATAAATAAAAAAATGTACCCACAAGCAGCCCCGGATGGGGCCTATGGCGGGGGCAAAATTGTTGGGAATTTTTCACAGTACAAATTAAACTTTAGCAGAGTAGTTGGGCACGTTGTTTGTTCCGTCTTAGTTCGATTGGTGGTCGGCCTGGTGGTAGGACGGTCCCGGGTTAGATTCCTGGTGCGGGGTTCTGTTTATTCGATGCTTGAGAACTGATTGTGATATGAGCCCCCAAATAATATAAAGACCCCATGATGGGAGCATTACATTGGTATAGGAAAAAGAAAATAATAAATCTGATCTCGTTTCCCTTTAGGTGCATATGCCAAGTGTGTCAATGGACGTGTTGGTGCGGTGTGTGGGGCCTCAGGGCACCGACGGCTCCCTGCTGTCATCCGGCAGCGAGGGCGGTCCGCACGGCGTGCTGACCACGTCGTCTTCGTCATCCTCCTCCTCGTCGGACGCGCTGTGCAACGGAGACAGTCACTCGTCCTACGAGCGGCACATCGCCAGCCCTGCCTCGCCCGTCGATGCCCGGCGGACCGGTTTCTCTTCCAACTGTGAGCCCTCCGACAGAGGTAAGCACCAGTGAGGAACATCTCGAATTGATGAGCTTGATTATTGTTTCCTGAAATAGGTCGTTCTAACTGAAGTAAGAAAAATATGCCCGATCTGGTAAGCTGTAGCTCAATCTTCAATAGTTTGACTGGGGTATCACTTCAGTGCAGCGAACTCAACGGTGTAGCTCCTCAAACATTTTCTTGAACTTCTATTAGTTGAATCAGTGCCGTTGCTCTTAATGTTCACTGAATAATTTTTATTCCAATCAATGTTTGTGAACAACATTAGAGAAGAATTACGAGACAGAATAGCATTTAATCGTCGACTTCCACATAATTTTAGTCTAAGGATATTTTAAGGCACTGCCGATATCACTCTATCCTTATGCGTTGTTGATATTTTACATTAGTTGAAATGCTGATGGTATTTGTCATTGTAAGTGTCTGCTAATATTTTGGGTGTTAAATTGTTTATGATATGGAGTCGATTCCAAAAATTAGATGGCTTTTTATTTTATAATCCTTATTTATTCGTCCCTCTTAACAGTCGGCGATGGTAAGGACCGTCTGCGACGCAACAGTCGCAACGGCTCGGCCCCCACCAACGGCATCGGAGGTGGTGCCAACCCCCAGAAGACGTACAAGCCCAAAGCGGGCACTGTCATCGCGGCGTCCATCCCAGTCACCACCGCCTCGGCCATCACCGTGACCAAATCGTCCTCTGTTACGGCGCCGTCGTCCATCACCGCCGCCACCACCACGACGACCACCGTCCGCAAACGGCCCGTCCTCTCCCAGCATCCGATCCGGTCCAGCCAGCTGCCGTGCAGCAGCGGTGGCGACGACGAGTCGGACCAGCAGTCGTCCACTGCGGATGACTCATCTGAGTCGCCTGGCCCCGTGTCTGTCCATACGCCGGTGACCACCTACGACGGTCACTATCGCTACCTTCCATCGCCCACCTCGGCACCACCACCACCGCACAACGGCATGAATCTTCCACCGCCTCCCACGCTGGCGGATGAACGAGCACACCAACACCATCACCAGCAGCACCAGCCGCTACTGGTCAAGGCGCCGCCGCCCACTACCAATTACTCCATCCCTCCCTCCTCTCACTCGCCCCAACAGCAGATGATGCACATGGCCCGGCTACCGTCTCGCGGCGGTAATGGCGGCGGCAACGGAAATGGCAACGGCATGTCACAACCGCCGTCCGGCTCGTCCGGGACGCCACCACCGCCTATGCCCCACCCGGCCATGTCCTATTCGTTTATGCCACTGCACCTATATCCCACCGCCTTCGTGTCCAATGGTTTCGTGGGCAGCCCGGCCGGCGTGCCGCCACCCAACTTTGCCTTTATGCACTCGCCGGACGACACCATCGCCTTCCAGGCCATGTACCAAGCGCAGGCCATGCCACCACCATCCCAGCAGCAGCAGCAGCAGTCGGGTGGACCGCCACCGCAGCAGCCCCCACCGCAGGGTTCTCCGGCCCCCCAACAGAGGTTACCGCCGCCCTCGGCCATGCCCGGATTCGTGGCGGGTCCCACGCCCAACGTCGGGTTCCGTGGTCCCTCGCCGGGTGGCGGCGGTGGGGGTGTCGGTCATCACGGTGGGGGTGGTGGGCAGGCGCCGCCGCAGGGCATGATGGTGCACGGTCAGAGTTCCTTCGTTGTAGTGAACGGGCGTCGCGCCAAACTGGTGTGCTTCAACTGCGGCACGCCCGGCCACCACGGCAGCGAGTGTAACGAGCCCTCCATGGAGGAGATCAACAAGCCGGGTACGTGAGATCGCATTTTTCTTAATGTTTCCTATTTGTCTTAGTCATTTATCAGGGTATAAGCAACATGGCGTAGACGGTGGCATGTGGATGGATGCGAGATACCGGTTCAGAGAGAAGTTGTTAATCGAGATTGTTTTGCCTTTTTAAAGTTGTAAGCCGTTTTCTCTTGAATATAAACCTAATGAGCGCATTCGCATTTTTATATTTTGTCGACTCCAGCATACAATATAATTTTGGAAGTGCGCGTGTTTTAGATTTTTTAATAAATATTATTTGATCGAAAGCACATCTCATCGTTATATCTTGCCCATAAGCTTCTGATTACCTTCTGTTTTCCTTAATTTTTTTTATAAAATTGTGATCTGCTTTTTTCCTAATACCTTATGTGTGTATGTGTTTTGAGCTGCATATTTTTGTCGCCAGATAGCGTATCGGCTAAAATAAGTTTTTCGCCTAGGAATTTACCAATGATGCGATCTTTCTTCTCTTTGACAGGCCACTTCTTTTTGACGTACACGCCTTCAAACAAGTCGTTCGATGGTTGATCGGTCACACGATTGCAGAGAAGCCTGTGGGAATTTAGTCAAAAATGTGTCTCCTTGGCATATCAACCCCGACAACGGCTGGGTCAAACCGAGGGACCGAGGGCCGCAAATCGCTCTCTATCAATCCTAACATCCTCCCCTCCCCCTTAAACCGGTGCCAGATTGTCCACAACGATCGGGATTGAAGAAGGCGGTCGCTTCGTGTCTTTTAAGAGTGCGACGCAAACGCTGTCTCATTCTCTCGCCAACAACCCTGCTTGGTCTCTATCGTGTGCGTACCTCTGTCTCAAAAATACCCATATGTGTGTATGTGTGCGCTTCTCGCCCGTTTTTCAGACTAAAAGAGGTTTCGAATTGACAGGGGAAGATAAACGCGGCTCTCGGTCGACCGCCAGCAGATAGTGCCACCGAGCGCAACAGGTACGATTCGACTGTGTCGTACGTTGCACCCGGTTCCGGTTGGTTTAGGTTCCCGGTTGGCCGCCGGGGCCCCGTTTCCGGCGTCGGTCCGGGATGACTGTGGAATCGCCGCACCAAGGCGGAGGTGTTACCCCCCGACCCGAGTTGGTCGGGCGTCAGTCGCGGTGTCGGCATCGAGGAGGAAGTCTTGGGTGAACCCGGAAGTCTATTTCTCGGGTGAAAGACAGTGCTGTTCGGCAACCGGCGTTCCCTTTTTTTTTTTTTTAAAATCTGTCGTGTTTCAGCGGTCCGCTCGCCTATTCGCCGCAACTCATTGTGCCGGCCAATTAGGCAGCCCGTCGACAAATACAAAACACACCTACATATATATAGTACTACGTTGTGATTCTATTTTAAGAACGCTCTGCCGGCCACCCCCCGAGACAGGGCTGGAAGAGATATAACAGAAAATCGATTGCACTTCCTTACTCCATTGTGTGATATATTTGTATAAATATATATATTGATATAATATTAATAATCGACGTTTTTACAAACTTGCAACCACAAAAAAAAAATGTTTTAGTCATCATCACGTGTATAACAATTGCAACAAAGAAACAACGAAACGAAAAGAAGAAAAAAAGTCATCACTAACCGGAAGACACACTCGGCCAATTCAGGCCACCTTGTTATTGCGTGCGTCATCGTCTCTATCGCCATATCTGCACAACCGTGTCCGCCTCCTCCCCTCTCGCTCTCCCCCAACCTCCAGTTTTGCGCGTCGCAAAAAGGAATCGTTACCGCGAATAGCTATATTGTCGCCACATCACTTATTATTATTAAGACATTGTATTATCATTATTGCTTCGTACGTGTTATAATCTCCCTCTCCTTCGTACATGCTTTCGGATTAAGATGTGTGCGCATTACTGCTGCTGCTGCTGTTTGAAGTGTGTGCGAGTGCTACTATATATATTTATATATATATATATATGCGTGTGTGTTTGTCCGACCAAAATAATTTAAAACTTGCGCTTTTTTCTTTTCATAATGTGTTTCACAGCCCCCGCCAACTTTCTTTTCTTGATATGGGTTTGTGTAAATAAGACTCGAAAAGCAGAACAAGGTGATACAAAACTCATTATTTGCTAATTTGTTGATCTGTGGACACGTCAAAGAAAGAGGTCGTTGCTCAGAATCCCAGAGCCGACAATTATCCCTCTTGACAATTTCAAAAACTACTGGAAGATTTCGACGCATTTCCCAAAAAATTCAAATATTTTTTTAGTCAACTCTACGTGGTCTGGCTACCGTTCAAAGAATAACGTACTATCATGCTCGACAGAAATATTGTCTCCTCCCCCCTTACGACGCGAAAGATTTATTTTTTGTTTTAATTTATAATTTAGCTTCAAGATAAGGTACTCAATTACTGTATACTTGTACGAATCAATTGTTTTTAGAAGCCCGGTGTTTGTTTCACGTTTCAAATTTTTCGTAAAAATGCCCACACCAAGTGCCCGTCAGTTTAGTCCAACGGATTATCTGACGTGAACTAAGATAAGAGAACGAATTTGAATCATTGTTCGGCATTCCGAAGACCATTTTAAAGAAATTGTCGGAAGGGAATTTGTGGGCATCTGGGTACCGTAAAGTGAGTGGGGAGAAAGAAATTACTCATGCTGTTCAAATCTGTCTACTCCCTCTCTCAGTTCTGTTTTTTAAAACCGAAACCCACTTGGTTTTTCTGTTTTCTTTTTTTTTTTGTACCGTGACATTTTTATGGGAGCAATATCTATACTCTATTGGATGTCTGGTTTTATCATCCCCCCTCTGGAGTTTTTTCCGCTCTTTTATATACAGTGGTTTGTGATTTTATGACTTCTAAACTGTGTTGGCATTTGACTTTTCTGACGGCAGTCATCTTGATGGAATTGCTAATTGATATGATGAATAAGTGTGTTTAATCAAAAAAATAATAAAAAAAAGTGCCCACTACTAGAGAATCTTGAAAATCGTTTCACGCTAATATATAACAAATGTTCAAACGCCAATGCAGATGTTTTCGGCGCCGGTGGTGAGATTGTTAGAATTCCTCGTTCTTACTTTTGGCATCCTTTTCGCGTATATCCAACCCCAGGATTCACTATAATTTTGGGCATCATACATAGAACGCTTATTTTTGTTTTTCAGTTTTATTTTTTGTCTTATCACTATTTATGAGATTTTTCTTCCCCTTCCCTGAGGCTGCGTTAAAGTAGCAGCTATAAAAAGTGCCTCTAGCATGCAAGCCGCGGCGGGGATTAACGTACCCCAGAACCATGGACTGGATAAAAAATTAACTTGTCTCGCCCCCACCATACAAAACACACACATTCTATGTCTCTAGTAGCTCTATATTTAAGCGTGCGTTGAAGTGAATTTAGCGAATTTTGACTGAAAAGTTATATAAATGAAAGTATTGGATCGCGACATCCAGTAATCCAAGTTCAAATGTTGGTGAGAAAATTGTTTTTAGACTCTTGCTGTGTTCTAGGAAAGGTGTTCTTCTTTATGAAACTCGATACTACATTCGTGTGTTTCTATTCAATTGAGAAAGTGAGGATTCATGTGAGTTACATTATGGGTTTTTTCGTTTTGGATTGTTTTCAACAAATTGGATTTGTGGATTTTCCTTTTTTCTTTTCTTCTGCGGTTTAGTTCCCACATAAAGACAATTTTTATCCAATTTTCATGTTTTAGTCTGAAATTTTAAATCAAAATGTGTGTATATCCTGTTGTCTAACTTAGGTGTTTTTTGATGACACAGACTTTCAGCATAATGTAATCGCAAATTTAAATCCCGCAGCGGGAATTTACTAGAATCGTCAACCTTTTCCTGTACGTCATCATTCTTGTAAATTTGTTTCTAAGTGTTTCCAAACCCTTTGCGTGATCGATCGCTACGGTTTTAGAATATTCCACATCTCGCCTCCATACTCTCAGTCTAGATTCGTTCATGTCAAAGTTAAACAGGTTAAACACGGACAAGAGTTCGTTTTGACCAATCCGAATGAAAGATTGGATTTAATATTTTTCGTTTGATTGTGTTCAACTACATTGCTAGAGCCAGATGAATACGACTAAAACAATCTTCGATCAAGTATATTTGACCCCAGCCATAAGGAACATTATTGAGCTTCGACATTTTTTTCCCCGCCCGTTTGTTTTATTTTAAATGCACTTTTGAATGTACGATAGCGATTCCCGTTATGGAATGTCAACTTGTATCAAACAAATGAGAGCTTGCTTGTACTATGATGGTTGACTTATTACGTAGCCTCTTTGTCAGTGGTATATGCCCGAGGCTTGTCAGCCAAAATTTTACTCGTCTGTAGTTTTTGTATTTTGTAATTGTAGCCGGATAGACAAACAAATTTATTACTTTAATAAGATGATGTTCAGCGGAGAGTGATATATAGTGGGGGAGCTTTTACATTTCAATAGTTTCACGCTCACCACTTAGAATTGTGGCGATGCAATGGTTGTGTTCGAAGCGGACGCGAGTGTAACCATTCTTATTCGGTTTATATTTTATTCATCGCAATATTTTCTCAAACTATTGTGTCAATACAGCGCGAAACATCCAAGTATTAAAAATCAACCTTGGCTCAATCGTTAAACAAAAATGGTCATCGGGTGAACTGTTGACTTAAGTACGAGTGCATGTAATAGGTTTATTGAACACGTTAAAAATAAAATTGTGAAAGTCTGAGATTTTAAGACCGAATAAAACGTCAAGCTTTTCAAATGGACGTGTGTTAGGAATCGTTAGATTAAATCTATTACGTAAAGCATTTTTAATGGTGTCTCAAGAATTATATTGTCACACTTTCAATCTTATGTGTGCGCGTTCTATCGAGTGGGTGTTAAAATCTCAATACATATACTTAAAAATAATACAAAGTGTCAATTTTGCTCACTTACAGTTTTTAAGCTTCAGATGTTTACTTTTAGAGTGTCTTCAAATAGTGACGATATTGAGTTTTTTTCTTAACCGACATGATTTTTGTTTTTATTATTTAAGTTTACCTCCTAACGGATATCCGTCAAACTTTTTTTTAATTGATGATATACTATTGTAGCGTTTGTTTGAGGCCAAGTTGTTTTGGTGGCATTTTTATAGCCCATGTAAGAATGAAAAGAATTCTTGTTTGCAGATTGTGTGATTCTTCTTTTAATCGCGACTCATAGTGTTGGCCCAAGCCGCGTTTAGCTCAAAACACATTCATAATTCCAATGTTTATAATAAGCGTTCCTTCCAGTTAAAGCAGTTCAAGCCAGTGGAAACTAAAATTAGGCTTCACAAATTTATTCTTATTGCGATTAAATGTTTCTTGGCTCACGTCATATTGTTTAACAGTTAGTTAAAATTGTTTTTCTTCCTGTGTCATTAACGAAATTACTTTGAAAGTACAGGGTGGTCGCAAATTCAGATTTATTGTGTTGTCAACATTATTTCTATTGTTGAGTTAAATTACCGTAATCTGGAGTCAATTAAAAAAATTAATGACATTGTCGTCACGAATCGGCAATTAAGAACTCCACGAATTTCTGTATCTTTCAACATTTTCAGCACGATGCTGGTACCTCAGATCTCGAGGCATATTTACTATTAAAAAACTTGAAGGAAGAAATATATATGCATGCTGGATAAAAAAATTTATTTCACAAAACAAGACAATTTGATCTGGAAATAATGACTCGTCTTATCAAAATGAGTCGCGAAAAAGATTTATTAGCGAAGGTTGTTTTTCTGGCAGTCCCATGTAAATTATTCGAGTCAATGTGTATGTTTGTTTGCTCTCTTTTGAAAACATTAATTTTTATGAGTGTTATCTGGTTTTTTTTAAAAAAATTATATAGTTTAGTAATTACCATTTTTGATGCAAAATAACGCCATGCAACAACAAAAAATTTAAATCATCCTTAAAATCGTACGTGTGTATTTCGGAGACCTTCCCCCCCCCCACATGAATCAGTTTTGCGATTGTCGCGCAAATTTAATCGATTATGTGAAGTCTACGTGTTTGTGTGTGAGAGCTAGTTGAAGGCCACCGCAAGGACGGTCATGTTGAGAATGCCATTCAAAGGCGAGTTTACACAGGGAAGTTAACTCGGCAAAATTCGTATAAATGATGTGTTGTTTCGCTGTGTGTGTGGCATATGTCCCCACGATCCCGACCCCCAAACATTTGCCGAACTGACGATGCCCCAAATCCTGTAAACTCGCGTTCAGACGAACAGTCTTTGCGCCACTATCGCCGCCTATATTATGTTTTGCATCTGTTAACATTAAGCATGACTTTAAAATGCTCAAAAAATAAATTTATGTATAACTCTTTTTTAATATACATTTTGTCTGCGCTCATTTTTTCTCCTCTTTCAAGTCCGCCACTGGCGCACTTCAAAATGTGTTCGATCGCGGTAAAGTTTATGAAAGTTGAAGTGAATAATTAAAAATTTACAAATTTTGCATACCACATAAATACGTTTGTAGTAATATTAATACGCCAAAAAGGTGGTACGGATAGCTATAATTTTACTGGCTACCCAGACACGCCCAATGGTGGTGCCATCGCAAGATCGCAATAACCAGTGCCGAACCCTTCTGAACGGAATATTCTGGAGAACGCTTTTAAAATTCATATTATTAATGTTATCCATGTATAAAGAAGTATGCAGGAAATGTCGTTTTTTTACATATTAAGAGTATGGCCTGTCTCAATGCCAAGCCAGGACATAAGTTAATGAAAAAATATTTATTTTCAAAAGTATAAAAAAGTAGTGCAAGTCAAACTAGAAGTGAAGATGAAACCTGCAAATGTCGGTTCCTCAAATGATGTGCCATGTGAACACATGGTTTCTCCAATGCTCTCACGTTTCAATGGCATTGAGTGGAGAGTGAAGGACGCACCACAGTTGCGTCCAGATTGGATACTGAAACAGACAGGCGACCGAGAACAACCAGTTGTCGAAAAAGTAGGAGTCGGTGACCGCGTAGGTCAAACCTCGTTTCCACGCGTGGAAACTGCGAACGAAGAGAACATCGAGACTGGCGTTGCGGTTGAGGTCCCACGTGGAGAGCAGGACGGCCATGAATGTCACACCCAGCGGTGACGCCAGCAGCATTAACAGAGATCTTGCGACGCGTGAAACTCTAGAGACGAGAAATGGAAGAAGTGGTAACTTCATTATTAGGAAAATGACAACAGCAAGCAAATTGCTCAGTTCGTGTTACTAAAACCGAGGCATGGTTTAGAAAAAAATGCCAAGATTTGTGCTTGCTTAAAATATCGACAAAAAATAAGTGCACTTAGAATAGAAGTATAAGGTTTTTATTAAAATCTGAGGGACTGGAAAAGATCACTTTCAGGACACACTCAATAGCAATAAAGTACCTGGATTTGGACGGCGAGACTAACATGAAGACAGGGGCGATCAAAATGGCAAACAGCAGGGCCAGTGAGAAGTTGACTAGGGAGACGGTGGCAGCCAGCAGCGCCATCTCGAGCAGAGACGCACATTTCAGTAGCTGCCAAGCGACCGTTGTACAGCTGGACGAGCTGTGGACAACGACAACCGACAAAACAAATTTTAATACTGTATATAATAGAGGAATACCTAAGGAGAAGTAATAAGTAAGGATAAACGTTTTTAAGGTTCACAACAAATCACAGTAAATTAAGAGAATCTTTTTTTCTTCTTCTAAAATACAAGTCCTTTACTGATAAGGCGCAAAATAATACGAAAAGACAATTTCCCACTATAGCCTGAAAATATTGAATTGCACAAGCATAAAAGAAACAAAACACGGATCGGTGGAAAATCGATTTATTATTATTATTTATGGAGCCTCGCCAGCTCGTCGTCCATTTTCCACGGCTCTGTCCCGTGTTTTGTTTCTTTTATGCTTAAACATGTCATCATCGACTTTTCACATAATGTTCGTGCATTGGTTATTTTAAGGCCCTGTCTGTAATAGCCATCACTCGATTATTGTGCAAATAACCATCTAAAGAAATCAAATGTATAAATCTTACCGATAGAGGATCAACGGCAACGGCAGTACAGCAACAAAGATGGCCAATAGTCCGGTGATGACACCGTCCTCCACCTGTCGATCGAAGTACGAAGCCAGCAAGCCGAACGCGTGTGGCGACAGCAGCACGCCCAGCCCGATGATATGTGAGACGACCGCGAAGGGAATGACGGACACCAGATTGCAGGAGACGCTTACAGAAACGTCCAAATTTCTGCTCTGGTCGCTTTTGGTGGACTTCAGTTCTGCCAATCGTGCATCGGCGTCAGCGACGTCGCCGCTGGCGTCTTTAATTTTGCGTTTCTCGGCTTTTTTGTGCTTCTCAGCTGGTCGATCGTCGGTGGTGACGTTGCTAGTGTCAATCTCCTTGCTCTTTCGTTTCTCGCTCTTACTCGGCTTTCCAGCCGATCGCACGTTAGAGACCACGGAAGTGTCTCTCGCCTTTTCCAACACTAGGTGAAGCTTTAACGCCTGAAAGAAATACCCTACCCCATTTTAACTAGGTTTTCAAATTACTAACCTATTAGAAGCAGTTACGATTCAAAGATTACATGTTAGTCTCATCGCTAAACTACTCGCAAGTGATCAACAACTGGCAAGATAATCATAAATAAATGCATGCTATTGATGTCTGTTGAGACCGCGTTTACAAAATATCCTAGACATGAAAACGAAAACAGATTTGTTGATCCGAACGTACCGCCACCACGATGGCCACCAAAAAGAAACCGAACGGGATCATATAGACGCCGATGGAGATGTAACGATCCGTCGCTGGCAGGAGGTAAAAGAAGAACGACTGATGGAGTGATTCCAACAGATTGTTCAGGCTGCGAAACACACCTTCCACGACCCTGTTGGAAAACAAATACGAATAAAGCTATTGGAAAAACGGATGACTTTAGCTCTGCTGCGGTTTCGTAACAGTTGTTTGCAAACCTTCCTATCTGCTTGAACGAAGCGCCGCGTCCCCGTTTCATCTTGTGTCCTTCTATGGTGACTGCCTCGATGTTGTGACTAAGGAATTGACCGTGGTTGCCAGAGGGCACCCCAGTGGCCTGTCTCTGGACCATGCTCATTAGGGTGCCCAGGTTGTTCAGCCAGCCTTCCATGGTGCGCGGATAATAGTGACTGAACTGAAATGCCAAGAGGCATTATTTTTAAATACAAAAAAGAGAATCTACTACGAAAGAAAATTCGAACTAACGCTGTTATTTGCACTGAAGCACGAAAAAGTCAAGAAGCAGACTTGTACCGAATTAATCTCACAAGTGAACTGGAAATATGAGGCACCTAATCAGTATTATACATCGAATTAACGGATACTGTAATAATATTTTCATCGTGGCCTACCGTCTTCTTCTGTTCATTGCCCGCACCCAAAAATCTTGAACTCAGATGTGGTTTTCACCACATTTATTAATTTCAACCAATTTTCTTTCCCTGAATGTCCAGTGTGACGAATGTCCAGCTTCAGAAAAAGGAAACAAAACTGGTTGAATTAAAAAAATGAGGTCAGAGTTCACCATTTTTGGGTGCGGGCACTGACTCGTCGTAGCCCAGTCAGTATTGCGACTGACTGCGGCTCAGTGGTCTCGGGTTCAATTCACGGCGCGGGCTCTCGAAAATTTCGATCCCGGGGTACTGGCCATGCCCCTCGCATAGTGCCTAAGCACCATGAGGGGTACAGAACGCCTGCAGTGCGGTTGGCTACAGTTGATTGGCTAAAAAAAATAGCTCACGTGGTTATGGAAGGTGATCTCCACGCTCTCCCGCTTGCACAGCTTGACCACCAGGTTCACCAAATCCAGGTTGGGCAATTGGCCGTTGAGTCCCTCGATCTTCACATCCACGTAGGCCAGCGACTTGTCGTGCAGTTCCAGGTTGATGGCTGCCTGAATGTTGCCCGAACGACCTAGCAGGGAGCCGGCCCTCATGACTGCGCAACCGATAATAAAGTTGTCGAGCGTGGGGACCATTGAAAAATACATATATGAGCGTAACCCAGCTGATTCATAGGCATGACAGTGAGACCGTGGATCTCCTCAAATCACGCTTCAAAAATTGAAATATGAAGGATCTGCTGTTTGAATATTTCGATCATAGTAATTAATTCAATTAAAATTAGTCAAAAACAATTATAGCAGGACGAACAAAAATAAAATAATGCAGAATAAATTAAGTAAAGATGAGTTGGATCTAACACAATATTACAGCTCCTCAATAGTTCTACAAATTATTATGAGTATCCTGTTAGTGTTGGCAATTCATTGGAAATGTAAACGATATATAAAATTAAGTGTTAACGAAACCGTTAAAGCTAAATACGTTTCTTTCTACCTCCTCCATGATTCGTGGTGCCATGGTATGCCTCAAGCCAGGCCTTCGCTCCGAGTTGCTCATGATCGGTTATCAGGAAAATCAAGTCTTTGGCCAAGTAGGTTTTGGCTAAAAAAGGATAAACATTTTTATTTTAGTTTCAACTAGTCATGCAACCCAGCGCGTACTTTTGTCAGTTTTGGAAAATTTCGTTTCTTTCTTATTGAAAATATTTCGTTCATTAATCAGAAAAATCGCTACAGACTTTATAAGCTATCCAACAAATTTAAATCACCGGTGGAGTAATAACAAAAAGTCTGGACGAGTTATATTCACAAGCTATTTTTTGTTTTTATTTCAATCACTGTAGTGAATAACACTATGCCCCTCTTAGTGTTTCTACACTGTGTGAGGGGCACATAACATTATGCCTACGGGTAAATATCCTTTTTTCACATCAGGCAGCTTTTCACTACATAAAATGCGGTCGTTTTGTACGAGCAGGTATAACAGAAAATAAAGTGCGCACCTGCAAAGAACTTTGCTGCAGCGAGCATGACTGCGATTCCGGGAGCCGTGCTTCTCAGCACGCTGGTGGGGGGCCGGAAAGGGGCGGCCAACACCAGAGCCTCCGTGCTGGCAGCACGGGGAGCACGCAGGATGGCATAGACGTTGTCGCCGGTTGATACGAAAGGTTTGCCAAGTGGAAACTCGACGCTGAAGTTGTGAAGGTATACTTCTAAACCCAGCTGTCGGAATTGACTCTGGAGCCAGGAGGTTGGCATCTGACTGAAACATGAAACGAATAAACACTAATAACCCTAGACGAGTATTCAAATTAAAATGCGGATCGAAGACTAAGGTGTGTGCAAATGGCTCTTTCCAACTTTTAATTCCAACAATTAGAATGAACGACTGGTACATGTCCGACATGCGGCGAATGAAATACAGATACGTCAAAAACTTTGATAAATTGCTCAGTCTCCAGAAACTGAGAAAAGTCCTGCACTTTTTATTTAAGAACTATAGATTGCTGAACACAATACTTAGATGTGATAACAAGGTTTAGTTCTATTAATAACCTTGTTGCCGTATCATAGTATTGTGTCTAGCAATCTATAACTATTCTAGTGCTCTTAAATTTGCAGCTAGTCCTGAAATAAGGGTAATACAACGTTTAGGTAACGGATGACGTGCCTCTGGAAGCGTTCCATCTCCTCTTGAAGTCGATCGAAATATAGATTAGCATCATGTTCCAAACTGAACTCTGCATCCACGAGACCCGGGAGCAAAGCATTTTCGGAAAAGTACGTCTCTGAAATTTACGAAGGACCCGCGATTAAACACTACAAGGTGAATATAAAGGCCACCCAAACACTATAGTCGTAGGATTCAATGTGTCCCTGTTATTGATTTTTATTTCATGTTAAACAAATACAAATAAGCGAACAAATACACAGTGCAAATCATTTTGAGAGATCCGTGCATTCAATAATCAACATATAATACCTGCATTGTAAGAGTTAAAGGCCAGCGCGAAGAACCAAGTTACACCGACGACATATAAAACGGCGCTAATGTATCCATGATACTTGATGATGAAGTTGGTCAACTTTTCTGGCTTGGATGTATTCGTTAGCAGCCCCATTTCGTTATCCTCATTCACAGAGACGCCTCGAGTACTGAATATAAGTGTTTAGGTACCTACTACTCGACAAAAACCAGCGGAGAAAAGAATACTTTCAAATTTCTTATAACGGCTCAGGTAAAATATTTATTAGGCTAGAATCCAGAGCACAATTAGCTACTGGTGTGGAGGATAAACAATTGAATTTTATTTCGATTTGATTCACCAATAAAGAGAAAAATATATATAAAAGTATTTGTGATAAAATAGTTTTGACCTAAATTTGAGAACGTAGCTTAGGGTCTACGTGGTTTTATGTGATTGTGCCCGAAGAAATTTCGGGAATTGACAAGTAGTCCAAAATAGCAAATATCCGATAATAGTAATAACAAAAATATAGGATGATTGCTTTACAATTACAATATATACCCACAAGCAGCCCCAGATGGGGCATTCGGCTAAGTCAAATAATTAATGGATGCTCTAATTTGCGGAACAATATCTGGACGAATTTCTTGACAATAGGAGTCACCTCTGTTACCAGTGAAAACTGGTACGCACACCTGATTAGACTGTAGTGAGATAAGTCGAAAACGTTCGTGTGGCCCAGTAAGTAGACGATTTAAATTGTAATTTCTTCAAATTTGTTTTTTCGGTGATTATGACGGAGTGTAGCGAGGTCAGCCATCGTGGTTCTTACAGATATCGTTCCTTTTTTTTTTTTTATTCACTGAAGTGACGGGTCACAACAGGAAGATTCTGTACCCCTCTCGGTGCTTAGGGACTATGTGAGAGGCACATTAATCCTTTCGTCGTATTATTCATGTAACTTTCGGATTATTGCCGCTATACTATCTAGCATTATGTCTACTTAACTATGTACCATAGAAAACTTATGTCTACTTAACTATGAAAACAAATAGTTTATGTTGCGTTGTTGCAGGATTTTAGTAGTAGGTAATTAGTCTTAGCCCGTGATCGCGGTTTCGATTCCGGCCGATACCTTCGGAATTTTTCGGGCGCCATAGGCCCCATCTGGGGCTGCTTGTGGGTATATATTGTAATTGGAATGGAAGTAAAACCGTGGGACCCGTGCCAGTACGATGTCAGGTACACGTTAAAGATCCCTACCTAGGTAGCTTATATACTAAGCCTGGGCTAGGCAAAATTACCAGGTCGCCTCCTGGGGGGTTCTAGTTCTAGTTCTGGACCTCCTTAACAAATATCTCAGATACAACTGGTCGTTCGACCCCCGCCATAGGCCCCTCTTGGGGGCTGCTTGTGGATACATATTGTAATTGTAATTAAGTTTGGAACAGGCTGGCCACATGTGGACAGCCCGCTGCCGGGATTTAAAGGAGAGGGAGGGGGATTGCACTAGTTCTTGGTGAAGGCTGTTTCATCGTTAATACTTCTGGGGAAGGAGAATTTGGCGTAGTTGCTTTTAGCGTAAATTTTTATCGCCGCGCCGTGGCATTATGGCGATTTCCGAAGATAGGGGCAGCCTGTTATTGACATGTAGGTCCTAAGCTTTCCCCAGGGGAGGGGCCAACATTCGGTCTGAGATTGCACAACATTGCTACAAAATCATTTTCAAGATTATTTTAAATCGTTCCTTTAAACTCAAAGCATGTCAAGTCTGTAATTGAAAAATTTAGAACTCACATTTCAATAATTTGTTATCGGCATAGGCGCGGCCATTTTAATGTCAAGATTCGTGTTAATGGTCCCAATTGAATCATCCAAGAGATCTTGATATTCGCACTAAAATATACCATATTTTAAAAATCAATAAAACAAGTTTCTTACAAATTTCTAGCATAAGTAGACAATGATAAATAATAGAAAAGATAGATTTTTATATCCCATATTACAAAATAGTTATAATGTAGCATTTTTGATAAAAGAGGACTTTTTTCAATTTATGTTGATGGTAACATTCCTTATATATTGTCACATTGGAATGCTTACCAATTCACACAGCGTATATGATCTGGATTATGTCAGGCCGCGTTTAACCAAATGTAAATTGTACAAAGTTGACATTGAATATTGAGTCTGGAGAAATTAAAATAACAACAGACTCCCTTGTGAGTTATTGCCTAGTGTTATGTGAACATTCGCTTTTCTAGAATTTTTTGTGTCGCGTAGTTACGGGGATGGGAGTTATCCTCCCACAGATTTAAACTTTCGGGAATATGATTATTTTTTGTTATCGTTTATCAGAAATCAGTAATCGTGAGCACCACCTGATGGGATCCGGAATTCAATGAGCAGGCGCCACCTCAGAGGATTGTGACGCAACAAGTTGTTGCGGCCGCGATATGTTTTAGACTGATGCTGTTACCATTTTTCATTTGTGGCGCACCTATCGGCATTTTTTTTAAAACTTTCACTTCGAATAACGCGGCCCAAGTTGATTCATCGGACCGCTAGTTGCGCTGTAGTTCGTCGTGCCAAAAAGGGGTGAAGCTAGCCAAAGAAATAGTTGCGGCTGCGAGGACTACGAGGATGGGAGGCGACCGCGGCGGTCAATTAACCCGTCGGAATTTATAGAATTTCATCATTTTATAGTGCATTTTGGAGCCTCTAAATGGGCATTACCGAGACGGAAATGTCGCGACAAAGCAAGTACGTCCAAAGGAGCGATAGCTTCTTGATCGAAGTGAAGAGCAAGGTGAGTTTTATAAATCTAATTTTCGACTTGTGGGGGCAGTTTCGAAAGTTGTCGAGGTCAGGGCGCGTCCGTCTGCCTTGCCGTTTTCGGCATTTGTCACTGGCAGCTAGCGACGAGTGAATTTGGTAGTCTGAACGCACACTATCTCGAAGACCTTCGAATTAGATATAATCGCAACTAAGGTGGTGGTCATCTTTTACCGAGCAAACCATGCAACACAACTGCCAGCAACAAGGGTTGCAACATGCGCCAAACCTGAAGCTCAACTGTGGTACTTAATAGTATTTTGTGATATCATGTTGCAGCCCTTTTATGTTGGGCCGCCTGTTGGAAGGTTTGCTCGCTTGTTAAAGCACATTTTGTAATATGACTTTCCTCATTAGGCCTACAGTTATTGCAACACAATTTGGAAATGGTGACATGTTTTGGTTGCTGTTTATGTTTTTTATAAGTTCCCATGAGCGAGGGGAGAAATGTTTGAATGCAATTCAAACGCTATTGGTTTCGAGCAGTTTAGGATTGCCTGGTAGGACATATTTCCCCTCCCCCTCACCGATTCACCAAGTCACCGAAGTTTATTACCTCTTCATATTTTTCTCCTACGCCCTTTCCAGCCCAAAAACTCGAATGATGAGACCACCAGACAGTCATTAAATGCAGACGTGGTCACAC
The DNA here is from genome assembly GCA_034698785.1 of Mycogona germanica. Classification (NCBI taxonomy): domain Eukaryota; kingdom Metazoa; phylum Arthropoda; class Diplopoda; order Chordeumatida; family Chordeumatidae; genus Mycogona; species Mycogona germanica. The sequence continues at coordinate 17,753 of JAQGBY010003036.1, forward strand.
CCACTCGGGGGGGGGGGGGTCATGGTCACTCATTATGACTCAACCAGTTGTTCAGAAATGCCCGCCGAGGGGGTCCTGTTTTTTCCCCTTCGTTATCGACTGCATTGCAATGTGGTTACATGTGCAGTACCCGAAGTAAGACTTCTCAGGAAGGCCAGCCTCATACCAGACTCATTGAATCTCAAATGTTCTATTCTAATTTACATGCACCCAAATGAATGGTTCAATTAAAAGTTGTGCCCGTGACTGCACCGGACGAAAAGGGACGAACAGAATCGGCGAGAAAACTTTTAATAATAATAATAGCGTGATATTATATAAGGAGGATTAATTAATGGAAACACACGGCAACTGACAGAAATATTATAAAATCGATTAACCTTGCCCCAAAAAAAATCCCCCAGCATCCTCATCTCCTGTGGTACCGGTACAGTACCGGTCTCGCGCACCACATGTGATCATCAGCTGTAGAGGCGAATCAATTTTATAATATATCTGTCAGTTGCCGTTTGTTTCCATTAATTTTTTTTTTGCTTCCAATCAACTGTAGTCAACCGCACTACAGGCTTTACCGTCCCCCTCATGGTGCTTAAGCACTTTGCGAGGGGGAACGACCAGTACCCCGGGATCGAAATTTTCGAGAGCCCGCACCGGGAATCGAACCCGGGACCGCCGAAACCACAGTCAGTCGCTAAACCAACTGGGCCACGACGAGTCGTACTGCCCCCCCCCCCCACAAAAGCAAATTAGCAATCGAATACTAGCTTCCCCTTACCCTCCTACATATGAAACAAATAGACAATTTCAATCTATTTTCTATTTCGTTGCTTGGTGTTTGGTTGGTGCCGGAGGCAGCTGTGCTCAGATTTCATAAATCTCCCAGAAATGACGTCGTTTTCCAAGAAGGCATGATCCAAAAAAATCAAAGTATTGTACTAATTTAAGTTTACAGATGCCCAACTAATCCTACTTACACTGATTTGCAACTCGAAAGGATAGCATATATAAATCCTGACGTTTGGCGACAATAGATCTATCGTTCAATTGTTATTCGTTAACAACTTCTGCTTGTGAAGCAATTACAATTTCTTATCAAATTCTAATAACCACATTCTAAAAGGCATAATGAATATTGCCCAATATACATAGTTCAAATAAATATGCAGTATACAGAGTTTACACATGTGACCGGTATTTATTTTGGTAAAAATGTATTTTCTAATTTCATTTTACAACAATTAAATAATAACTACCAATAACATCCAAAAATGTACGTGTTGATGTTTTTTTCCAGCCACACAAATTGGCATTGGAATCTCTGTAGCACACAAGTATGATACAATATGAAATAACACTATAATTTTTATTTTGCATTGCTAGCGACTGATTTCCTAAAATAGTTTGTACAACAAACGATACCTTCTTATTTGGTAATGCAACAACTAATGTAGAATCTCCATGTTTCCAGGAGTGTTCAGGCACCATAGATATAATGTATTTCTAAGACAAATACCATGAACGAATTTGAACTTAATCATGAATTAATATTACAAATTCAATTAATTCCCCATAAAATTCGTGGCTTGGTCAACAAATTTTCAATTCAATAGATTTGGGAAGACGTCGATGGGGTTATAAAATGAAAAAGCCAGGAGAATGAAGGACACAATCTAAAGTCGACGACAAGTCTCTTTATAAAAATAAATTTTATAGAAACTTCACTTATTACACGTTTACAATAATGAATCGTAATCCATGCATAAAATTATGTATTGTGATGGTCGTTATACAATTGTAGGACATAGTTTGATTTCCGCGTGTTCATGGATATAAGGATTGTTTGTAATTGTCCGAGTTTACCTTTCGAATTCTTGATCCATCGTCTAGGGTGGAACACGAAGAAGACAATTGTACAACGACCAACACAATACATATTGTAATCATAATTTTATACATGGATTACGATTCATTATTGTAAACGTGTAATAAGTGAAGTTTCTATAAAATTTATTTTTATAAAGAGACTTGTCGTCGACTTTAGATTGTGTCCTTCAATCTCCTGACTGTTTAAATTTTCAATTGTCTAGCGTAACGGCAGTACGATGCAACACTACAGTTTTGGGAAAGATTTCTTAACTCTTAGAAAATTTCGTGATGTGTGATTCAGTAATTTTAAGATCAGTAGTTGTTTTCTGAAATTGGCAAATCACGATGACACTCGATATGGGAGCGGTAAAGCGGTTGATCCGATTTTGGAAAACTTGATTTCATTTCTGCTATAGTCGATCGTGTTCTGTTTGCTACAACAGTTTCTGCGCAGCTACAACAGACACGCACCACACAAGGGGTGGGTACATTGGGAACTCCGACAGTTCAACAACATGCCATGTTGGTCGCTCAAAAATACTCAACGACAAGGTCTAGTGTTTCGGCCCTACGGCTTTTGGTAGGAAGCGAGGGAGGAGGACGAGGAGGAGGAGGAGGGGGTGTTGAATCCCACAAATGGAACACACCGTCCTCCTTTTTCCATGCCACCTCCACTTTTGTAAAAGTCACGCGCGTTTCCGGGGCAACCGAAGCGGGAGCCGGGGGCCGCAGGCCAAGCACATCTCTCGCTATATCGAACGACTTGCACTCGAGTTGGGTTTTGTTTACCGGTTGCTGGATGAACGGCGCAAACAAGCCATAAACATAACAAGCCTAGCTACTCAGTATATGCTGAACGAAATACAAATAAGCTCGTATTAGGTTTCATTATTTTTAGTCAAATATTTTGTTTGTGAGACGATCACTGGGCTCCCCAACCATTCTGGTTATCAACCGACTCTGG
>JAQGBY010003037.1:0-20577 GCA_034698785.1 Mycogona germanica
GCGCCGGGAATCGAACCCGGGACCGCCGAAACCACAGTCAGTCGCTAAACCAACTGGGCTACGACGAGTCGTACGAAAATCTTCTTCGTCATTTCAAAATGTAAAGAACCCAACCATACCGCCAAAATCATCCAAAATTATATTTTTAAAAACCACGCAAGAGAAATGCAGAAAAGACAAATGAGAGTTTCAACTGGAGTCCGTAGTAGTAGTGCAGAGACAATGTTCAGGTCACATGTCACACGGGCGTGCATTCATCGTAAAAATCGAGATTAGTTACCAATGATATCACTCAAATCATCCGAGGTTAAGGTCTACTGTAAGAAAATGAGCAGCGAATGGAAAATAGACTGACAAAAAACGGTACGATTTTGAAAATTGTTAATCAATTGTTGACTACTTAAATTAGAAAGAAAGCTACATGCGAGCTTCACGAACCACATTTCCAGACATCGCTTTTAATTTTAAATAAAAATAAATAAAAAATCTTATTTGAGCAATAACATTTTCCGCGAGTATTACGTTTCCGCGAATTTCAGCGTTCACGTCGTTAATGGTCGTGGTGCTGCAGATAAACTCCACTCACTCTCCAGGATAGACGAAAGTACTTTTGGGATGATTTGAATGTGTTTCTGAAAATTGGTTACGAGAGTGGAATACTTCTAACCACCAACATTGCATTAAATTTATTTTTCAATCAAGCCCAAGGTTGTCTATTGAAGGGCGCACCACTAATGGCACATTCCTGGAACTACAAATTAAATGCTTTCATGACATGTCAATATGGGTAACAGAATGGGCGTTTGAAACATATCATATTTGATAAAAAAAGAATACCGATAAATAATTTGTCCTTTTGAGACCAGATAACCCCTAATTGGTGGTCACAAATTCGAAGCTATACGAGCTACCGGAAAAGCGTCATCGGGTCTCAGGAAGTTGTTGAAAGAACATGTACCTGTATTGCTATTTTTAATTCGCGATATTGCTAAAGCACTTCCATTTTCCCTTGTTTCATCCTAAATATGTAAATACCAACATCATTATTGAAGTAATGTATATTTTCATTGGATGTACCGTAATCACATGCTAGCCTAAATAAGTCATGAAATGATTCGTCGAGTTTAATCGATAAAATTCATATCCTTTTCGTACAAATACGAGTAAAATACAAACATGTTTGCTTGAAGATACCCCGAAACTTAACGTCTTTTGTAAATAAGTTTTTCCGACAGTATTGAAGATCTGGAAATTATTTTACGAAATAGGTGCATTTATTTTGCTGGGGACGGAAGCTGAGCACATCATTATATTGTTTACCGTCACGAGGTTATGATTAATTTGACATAACTTGACTGATATTCTGATATACTGAATGCGTTGCGAAAACATCAGGAAATTAAATTCTGACATTTTAATATGTTGCTATTGATTCTGCCATCAAATTAGCAAACATCGATCGATAAAACCAACGTGTAATTATTATATTATTTTTTGTAATGCCTTGGTGGAATAACGTTTGTTAAATGGAATATGTTGCTTACGATGCCGTGTGTGAAACGACTAATTTTATATTAATAAAAATAATATCTTATGACATATAATTTGGGAAAATATTTTACTAAAGATTCCTTAACTAAAGATTCCAGCACGCTAATAATATTACCATACTGCCGTGTCCACAAAAATACATGAACAACCCACGAATAAAATTTTAATCAGAAGTAGTTTGCTTTTGAAATGCTTCAACTACAGAGTAGTATACGTGACATTATAAAATATTATAAAGTCAACCGTACCCTACCCTACCTAGGTAACGTATACTAAGCCTGGGTTAGGCAAAATTACCAGGTCACCTCCTGGAGAGGGGGGAGTGTAGGGCAAACATGCTGGTGGACCTCCTTAACAAAGTTCTTAGAGAATGGCCTAGCGGCGAACTCGAAATTTCGCTCACCTAATTAAAAAGCTGGTTGCACACATTTGTCAAGAGAGACGAGAATGGTGGGGTTGCGGTGCTATTATCATTGTTGGGGTGGCGCTGCTCAGAAACAGCGTGGGGGGAGCTCCAAAAATATCTATAGTTTCTCAATTCACCGAGCAACCACAAAACGGAGCGCGCTAAATTACGTGCCCACCCACCTAATAGGATGGCGTCGGCCCGAGATAGGCCTAATGGTGCTATCCTGAACACGTGCCACAGGCGAACGCCTTTTCTTCCGCCCCCAACCATCTCACCCTCATCCTGTTTCCACCACCACCACCACCACCACCACCACCACCACCACCGCCACTACCAACAACATCGGTGAGACTCTGTTATTTATCACGGACGCGCGCCTAGCGTCTCGGCTTTGATCAATAAACTTAATGCTGTACACGTGTTTTGTGCAGATGGCGCCACCGTAGAGGCGTCCAAGTGACTTTGGACAACACACGTACGTTTAGCGAGCGACGAAATTCGGCTAGAGCGAGTACGTGTGGTGTTTCCAGACATTTACAATTTGTTGTTGGTGGGTCCCTTTTTTATGGTCTTCTAACTGAATCCACTCGATCCTATGACTCCGGCCTTCATAAATTTCTGTCCGTCGCCGTTAGATGGCGCTAGATAATTTAAAAAAATGGTCTATCGATTCAGTAGACAGCGAGGGCATCGAGTTCATGAAATAAACGAGTTTCGAAGTCACATCAAGTTTTCATTTGTAATGGGGGAAAATTAACTGATAAACTAAACGTGAACACGAAGCGATTTGGATTTTCAATGGTCAATTCGGAGACCTCGAAAAATATTCAATATTCAAATTTTTTCATATAAATGTCATCGCAATTTTATTTACTGCTGTGTTTATTTCACTGCCATGGGAATTACGACACCTGTGTTTCTCTCGTTATTTTGCAAAGAAATCCTCCGGGCATCAAATAATTGAAAAATGGTGTAGATCTATTTAAGGACATTATTTGAACATTGTTGGTGAGCGGGCGGTCGGCTGAATTAATTTGCTCATAAAGATAAACACGATAGTGGTACGTCTCCTGCCATTCCTCCACCTCCCCCATTCTCCCACCCCCGGTCGTCTTTCAGCAGTTTGTGGTTTCATTTGATAGGAATCGACAAGCAGTGCTGCCAAGAGATGGTTGCGCAAATGGGTGAAGAGGGAGTGGCGGTTCTGTGTTTACAACCTTCGATTGCACACGGGACTAGTGTGCATCAACCGCGTTTTGCACATTTGAGATAAAATTCGCCTAATTTGTCTCCCAGGTAACCATGCTACCGTCCATTCAAAATCAGCATTCAATTTCAACATTCAATTTCAATCCCATTCAATATAGCATTATTCTTTTCTCACCATTTTGCGTATAAATCAATTTATAATTTATACAGGTGCAGAAGAACATCGAGAGATAGAAAATAGTGCCCAAGCACCAAGAGGGGTACAGAAACTTCTGTAGTGAGAAGACAAATAAATAGATACGACTTACGACTAATCAGTGAATTTCGTGCCACAAAATCTCAACGAACGCCCACAATGTGTGATTCTATTTCAAATCACATACAACAAGCTCAACTGAAAGGCAATTAACTGGTTGTACAGACATTCAGCACAATTCTAAACTAATTGATCGAGCGTACGTTTGTCAAAGTGGATAAAATTAATATTGAAAACTGAAAAGTCATATTCACTATCTTTATAATTTCTTATTTGCTGCTAATATATTACATCTTTTTAACCGAAGCGAATTATTTTTCTCTATATATATATATATATTTGTGAACACAACTCGAAGGACGTTCTCCCCCCCCCACCCCAACACCCCGGGATCAAATTCAGCGTAAACTAGATTCCGTGCTAGAAACCATCGAGCCTGGGACAGTCGCCGAGAACCAGAGTTTTCTAATCTAATTTTAATAAATACTCATAGCTTATATAGTTTTTTTTATCCTTGTTAGTTTAATTCACGCGTCATTTTAAAGTTGCTCTTCTACGTTCTCTGAATGTGGATTAGTTCAAGATTTAAGACTTTGGTTTGTGGATGATGATAAATAAAGACTCCTCTTTGCGAAACGCCATCAAAGTAGTCGCATGCGTTCGTCGCTGTTTATCTTGGTAACCACACAACGGCGAAACAATTACCGAAGCATTAACTTATAGGGCTTCATTAGGAACCGATGCACAACGGGCCCCGAGAAAAGCCCACGACTGCTCCATCTGCTGCTGAGACCTGGCCGTCTCGAGCGCCCTCTCACGAGCAAGAGAAAACCAGACAAACAACGTTGACCTCCATATCCATTGAATTTCGTGCCTCGTCTTTCCAGCTAATGAAGATGTAAGGGAGCTAAGCAAACACTTTGGGATGCGAGGGCATTCAATCACCGCATAATATAGGGATGCAAACACAGCGCCGCGTCACATTCTCAACGTTCGTCAGACTCCTTTGTGAGGCAATTTTTCCATAGATGCGTTCGTGCGGTCGACAATTCTCCTACCTCTATTTACTGAACCGTGTTTAAACAACGGCATCAAAAAACACTCGACGGACTGAAACAAATAAACCTCAAGCAGATGTTCCCGAAGAACACCTTTAACAGGTATCGATGATTAATAGAACGATAATAAGAGCGTTGGAATAGCATCTGTCGTGGTGAACACCAGAAATAAATAGAAAATAATAATTCGTAATCTGAAACATATTATAGCATACGATGTTTAAAAAAATCGTAGATGAACTAGAAACTAGACACATTGAACGTCAAATACATGTGGGATCAAATCCAACCATTTTTGAATAAACATTTGGAAGTTGCAGTGCGCAGAATAGCTAATAAGATTACATCACATTCAATGGATGGATACAGTGGATAAGGATGGAAAGAAAAAACAGGACGTGACTACAGAACAGAAACTAAAATGTGTCATTGTCTATCTGGTGAATTCCAAGATCTGTGTTTCAGGAAATAACAATTTTTTTGGGCCGAAGCTGGCCCCAATGGCGTTTACACGAGCTGGCAACTCGTTGGCACAACGTATATGTGAAGTTTACGATCCACCCGAGACGCATTTATTCGACATACATTTCTTTCATCCTGTACCACGCAATCCCAACTTCATCTATTCGCTATCCCACGTGGGTCGTGGACCCTGCAGAAGAGTGGACATAGCCTATGGACTTCGTTCTTACATCTACATCTTCCTAGGACCACCGACTGAACTTAACTAATTCGGAATGATTTCGAAATTAAATATCAGCATTCTAAATATCCGAACAGATTTACTAGATTTGGTAAACTTTTAAACTTTCAGCGATATTTTACGTTCATACACCATCATTCTATTTATTAACAATAAGGCAACAACAACGAGGTCGTCGATCTTTCACGGCTCTGTTCCGTGTTTGCACTTTTATGCTTATTCATTTTATTGTTATAATTTGCCCAAATAAGCATATATCGACCCACGCATTGGCCAGAATAACGGACTTAAATCTTCAGGTGAATTCTGAATCAGTTTTTGGTTATTAGGTTGTTTGTCTCTTAAACATATGCAAGTGAACCCTCAAGAAGCGCCATATTTTGGGCATTCAAAAACCAATTGTGTTTTTAGCCAATTCGTGGATAAGATATTTAAAAAATTCATAAACGTGATCCTCTTTTTCCTATATTCGATGTTCCAATCGCCGCCAATTTTCGTTTCCATTTCAAGTTCAATAGTCATCGCTCCTGATGACAAAATTATGCGGAATTGTCAACATCAGTTTCCAAAATATTTCCAATGACAATGGAATATTGTCAGCCAAAATATTTTATATTTTTCACGGTTTTAGTTGATGGCTGATCTGGAGAGGATAAACAGCGTATTCTAAGTGCAAATGACTCCCCGCCGGACAAAAAGCTCGAATTGCTCTGAAGACATGATATGATAGCCTAGCCCGTGATAGGCGCGCTCCGAGCATGCTGCGAATACCGGTCAGCCTTCTGGCTAACTATTTTCTCTTTTTTCCTCATCCCCTTCATCGCATCTCTTACATTCTTGGCTGGACCGAGCACATGCATTCCGTACTATAAGAGCATCGCTCGGGGAAATATTGTCGAAAGACTAACTCCTATTGACGTTCGGCCACAGGGCTTGTTCAAAATGAATGAGAGTTTGTGCCTACAGAATGCCTCGGGTCATGCAAAAACGATAGTCAACGAGCAAGTGGGCTTATGGATAGTTCATTAGCAAACATCCAAACGTGGAAACATCCAATATCATGGTGTAGACAAAAACTAAAGAAATGTACCGGTAAATAAATTTCAGAAATTGATATTTGCCATGTTTGTCTTCCTGGTGTTTTAGAAGTAATGAATAGAAAATGATGTAAATATTTGGTAAGTACACACAAAACATTGTGTGTAAAATAAAAGGTTTTGAAACATTTTTTTGCTCATCAGTATTGTATTTCAAAGAAATTATTTTTTCGAGTTCTTGTTAAAAATTCTGCCGGCCATCACAGCCTTAATCGAAATTGTAAAGATGCTACTCCAATACAGCAAGACGAATGAATTGTCGAACATCAGATAATAATAAATCAGGACTGTTAATTATAGTGTTCATTCAAAAATATAGCATGTATATTATTGAATGGGTAATTGCTTCTACTTTTGGACAGTTGAAAATGTTTTATTCAATCTTGCCTGAATTGGTTTGAAATTTTGATAGAAGCACATACACTAATACACTAATAAACGAATTACACATTAATCATTGATCACAAGAGTAAAATCTATGCTAATGAAAAGCTTGATTATCATTTATCCCAAATCATTCTATGCTATGATGACCTGCATTGCATTATTTATACGATCTGCATATGCACCTAGCGCCAAAATTATTTATTAAGTCAGAATCATTTCACACGAATTGTCTAGTCTCATTATTATTTCGTCTCGTGGTTGGGCGTATCACTAGTGATCCGCTAAAGATTAACAGCATTCGTATTATAAGTAGTAGTTTCGAACGTAAATGGAAGTATCCCCCCCCCTAATTTTGAATTGTTCCAATCCGCACCGCATTTTGTAAACCAGATTTTAGCCCAAAACTCATGTAATGGTTTCATCAGAAATCGAATCACTTCAACAGTTATTCGTTGACACGCTCTCGCTCTCTGGAATAATTCGAAACACAGGCGGCGCTGCGGCAAAATTAGCATCGGCATGGGATGAGAAAAAAGAAACCCTCATTTGGCTTACTTGTTGCGCAAATTGAAATATAAACGGCACATTTGGCCCAGTTTCATAATATACGCGATCTAAACGAAACACGTAGGAGATGAAACATCGAGAGCACCTCCTGCTACAGGCTGCCTAAATGAAGTTGTTCATGTACGGGCATATATGAGCATGTACAGGGTGCACCGTGAACAAACAACATTCGAATTTTTAGCTGGTGAGATACGGAAAACAAAATCAAAGAAGAGTTATATGAACATGGTTCTATTTTGACTTGAAACAGATTTATGATTTTCATTTATAAGTTAATCATAAAGTACTTATATCATTTCACAAGTAAGCGTCCTCATAAAAACGAATGTCCTCTTTACGAGCACTTTTACGTCATTTCGTCATGACGTCGAAAACTTTGGTTCCATCACTTGTTCGTTATTATTCATTAGTATCACCGTCTACACGTATATGATGTAGTAGGCAATGAATGAAACCTTCGATTTATTTTGAAGCCTCAGGACACGTCACATGTAGATAATAGCTTCTAAGTCTTTCAGTTCGTTGACTATCTATCGTTTGGGGAAGTGCTTCGTCTTTGGCATCTCTTTCAGTTCGTTGGCTTAGCTGATCCCGGATGCATCTCCGCAATGTTTTCGTGCTCGTACGTTTTAGTTACGCTACTGAGCCAAACTATTTTGTTTCCGAATACTGGAGAATTCATCCGACAGTCAGCCGAATATATTTAGTTATATAGGCGAGATCTTTTCATTCAACTTTCATATAAGGTAAAAGTTTGTCTGCCTTCCGCGTAAATTTTCATTGTACGAACTAGAGATAGCTTTGGAGGTCGCCGTGTCTCGACACAAGATTACGTCTGCCGATGTTCGGCATTATGTAAATTCGTTTTAATGAAACTATTTTGTATTCCCGCAGGCCTCTCAACATGCATAAACTTTATTAGAATGGAGCGAGCTGAGTGGGTTGGTGCACCGGTTGAAGCCGTGTGCAAATTCCGTAAACCTCGACGAAACGTTTCTTTTGAAGAAAAAAATATCTTCCAACGAATGATTGCGTCTACCAGAACGTCTTGATACAAGGAGAAGCTAACACCGATGTGGCGCGAGGCTACATTAGAAGATCCCCCCGACCCCAAACGACACCCTAGTTTTCTCGTTTAGAGAAGACGTGAAAATGCTCAATTTCGCCCCTCATAATTTAAATACGAAATGTTATTAGCAACATACGACGAACCATTTTTTTCCTTCTTCACATCTTCCTTTACACTAAAATTTAATTAAAGTTGCAAATGTTGTTGCCCAAGGGGGCCTTAATTTGTGTACAGGATAACCCTCTTGCGTGATATAGATAGAGTATACATGTTCATAAATATATCGCGTATGAATATTTTGGTGACAAATTATATATGGAGAAATAGAAAATAATTTCATTTCTTGGTTGTTTGGTTACCTGAAGAAATTGTCAAGCTGAAAAATTCATTCGTCAGCTCATGAAATTGTCATCAGATATTTTAGTCAGAAAATAAAATATCAATATGTATGGATTATGAATTTTTATTTTAATATTTCTTAGCTCAAAACGAAATAAAAGGATATATTTCAAAATGAATGTTTTGGTTGCTTTAGAGTTTCTGATGCAAATGAGACATTTAGAAACTGTTATTTTTTAGACGTCTCTTATTTAAACGTTCAACTTTAACAAAGTGTTTTCACACCCAGGCAGCTTGGGAGAACTCTGAAATTCCGGATAATAATGGATCCGCTAAACTGATCAATGGAGTGTAAGGAGTGTTTGAGGAGAACGGACCCCAAAAGGGTGGCGTAAATCACGCGGAAAACTCTTCCTACTGCTGTTGTGGTCGTTTGGAAGTGCGAGTTTCCAAGCACCACTTCACAGTTGAAAAATCAACACTTAATCACAACCGGTCAGCCACGATCTTTGGTCTCCACTCGCTGGCGAACTATCGGTAAGTGTCTTGGGTCAAAGAAATGTATTGGGTAGAAACGACGTACGTGCGATGTGCACACTCACACTCGATCACCAGCTACTAAATAACTAAGCTAAAAAAAACCACACAATTACTTTTAAACTGTCAAAAATTCTTGTTTTGCGAGAAAACGCTGAAACAAAAGAATGCTTCATTTTCAAGTTGATGGTTACCAGTCTACCGAGTAACTACCCAACGTGAGAAATAACAGTTCCTTTGCAAGAAGGTTGCCTTTTAGCTACAAGCGATGTCTCATGACGACAACGAATAACTCAAGTCTTCCTTCTAGTACTCTCAATCTCTCCACGCGCCTTTTTTTCTCAAACTCAAGGATCGATGCACTTGCCGATAGACTTGTGACTTATTGGCGCATCCGGTCAAGTTAGACAAATAGAAGGCTATCACCGGACAGCACTGGTCTACTCTTAACTGACCACTGAAGCGTGGCCCATCGAGCAATGGGCTGCAAAACATTCTTTCTGGGATGTTGTGCCCAATACGATCGCCTAAACAATTCAACCAATAACGTATAATATCAACAGAACGTAAAAACCTTGACATTTGTTTTGCATCTTGAATATTAATATTTAAACTGCAATTATTTCCGAGGTTTCGAGTCCACATGTGTCCACACCAAAAACAGAGCACGAGAAATGGCACGCTTCATGCCGTGGTGGTGAACATGATTTGCCGCAGAGAAGAGTTACGTGTCACTCGCGAACGAGTAAAGTGAATTGATCGCAAATGCCGCGATAGCGACATCATTCTGCCGCATCGGCTGATTCAGATTCCCGGAGTCACAGACGCTATATGTTAAAAGGAACCGCAACTTCAAAGATGGTTTTTTTTTTTTAATTCACTGAAGTGACGGGTCACAACAAGAAGATTCTGTACCCCTCTCAGAGCTTTTAAAATACCGTTTTTAGTTGTGCTGTTCAAATAACGTATAATAATATCAACAGAACGTAAAACCTTGACATTTGTTTTGCATCTTGAATATTAATATTTAAACTGCAATTATTTCCGAGGAAGCGAATTGATCGCAAATGCCGCGATAGCGACAGCATTCTGCCGCATCGGCTGATTCAGATTCCCGGAGTCACAGACGCTATATTTTAAAAGGAACCGCAACTTCAAATATGGTTTTTAAGATACCCTTTTTAGTTGTGCTGTTCAAATACAATCTTATATCCACGCGAAATATTTCTTTGCAAACAATTAGAATTACCTATTGCGAACTTCTGTGTGTCGATGGGATTATCTGATTTTAGAGTAAATAATTACTTCAAGGAAAATAACTATGAAATAAATTTAGCATTGAAGAGTATTGTAATTGCCAGTGCACTGCAATCGGTTCAACCATAGCATTTTCGCTAGTTCTATTGTGTATTGTTCTCCCAATTTATAAATGAACATCAGCTATCGGTTGATTTGAATGTCATGAACCAGCTGCGTATTGCATGCATCAGCTGCTTATCTTATTCCACACATGTATTATGTATTTGAACGAACATTCATATGTATGACGATGTTTTAATGACATAAAAATACTGTATGTAAATATATGTACATCCCATGCTTTAGATTAAAAAAAAGTGTGGTCAATGAAATAAATGTCCTACTCTTTGTATTTAATCAATACAGCAGTTCGAACAATGTCACAAATAAACTGGGAAAACAATTTTAAAAAATTAATTTCAAGAACGGTAAACTTTTATCTTGGGATCATTGGTTCTTCTGGTGAAACATGCATGTAGAATTACCCCGAATTTTTATTTTATGTTTTCAAATGGATTAAAGCTCCTGAAGTTTCCATCACACCGTCACCAATGTTGCTCTCGATCCAACATAATTTTCTATGTATCCTCATTTCTATTTCCCAAGGTCCCTGTTTCAGGGACACTCGAACGTTAACAGTCATTTCAAGGTTGTAGTTTCCTAAGGTTTTACTTATTTCTGGTCCGTGTCATTATTCAACAGTGCGCAAGCAGCGTAGCTGCACTCAAGAGTCGCGTATCGTGCCATGACGACATCTGAGCCTTAGAAAAAAAGAAGTATTCAAACGCCATTGTAGAAGACGCAATAAAATTAATAACCGTTTTTATACGGCCATAAAACGCGAAGTGCGTTTTACGAAACACGCATTTTACCTCACTTTTACGTGGAGCTGGAAGCGAGATGGGGACACCACCACCACACGAAATAAACCTGAGCTTTATGCGCTCAGAGAAGAGGGGTGTGGGTTGTTTATAGTTTAATCAGCAATACATGAGCTAACTCTCTCGTGAGAAATTATAATATTCAGGTTATTGATCGACTGAAAGTAGGTTGTGGTCTACGCAGCAGAAATTCCGATTTTTTTAAAACAAACTTGTATTTCACATTAAAGTGCAACTCTTTCGCAGATAACCATCAACAATTTAGAATAGAAAGATATTTTTTCAAATTTTAATTGCGTATAAACAGCATTTAATGATTGACTTCATGGAAATGAAAATGAAATTTTGTTTTGGCCTAACACATGTGTGTACGCTGGAAGTTCTCCAGCGTGGTGACATTAAATATTTTAATATATAAGTATATAAGAGGCAAAGTCGTACTTGAAATATAATAATAAAATATTCATAATAAATTCATAATAAATTTATAATGAAATAGGAAAAAGGGGTTGTCTCCGGGACAGCATCGCAAGTGCATGTTGGACTAAAGAAAAAGTGACATTTCCATGACGGCAAACTTGAAATGATCGATCGTACAAATTAGATTTAGATTTAATGACTGCTTCAATCTGCTCTCGTAATTAGACTTTTCAAAAGCTCACCGATTTAGCAATAGGCTTTTTTAAAAATATGATGATAATGAAATAAAATAAAATATTCTCTGTTTCTGTCCGACACATTTGAATAATAAATTTTAATGTAAGACTCGTTTTAACAGTAACTAAATTAAACATATTTAAACAGTAAAATATTCTAATCACATGCGCAGCGGCGAAAACAACTTCCTGATCACATGCCCACGTATTGTATTAGTAACATTTTAATATTATCCACATGACCATGAGGGCAAACGCATTTGGCCTAAAGCGTACTTGTGATGAACTCCGTTACTGCAGCCCCAAGTTGAATCAATTATGCAAATACCCTCCCTCATTATACAAATATCGGTAATTAATTAGACCACCGGGGCACTCTGTTGAGCGTTGATTACGTTTGACTCGCAATTAACGTTGATTGCGGAGGGGGAAATCTCGTTGTGCGCTAAATTCGATTAACGTTCAAAATAGAGGAACACTGGTCATTGTAACTTTGTAACGATCTCTTTTTGCTATAGGGGGCACATTAACGTGAGCAACGCTGTGATAATAATTTCGAAATGCAGTATAAAGTAGCAGCTATCAAAACAATTTTGATCTCACCACGGCTTCGAGTTCCAAGTAATATATTTATGGATTCGTTCCTTAAAATGTAAGCACAGTGATAAAGTGAACAAACAAGGGAGAAGATCATGTTTGAGATATGAAAAATTTAGAGTTTTGTTTTCTTGTTTACAAAGTAGGTTTGTTACTTACTACTCGTAAGACGTACTCACATGGAAGATGGATATTTTGTCAATACAAAATGTTTTACTTATTCATTGGCCTTGACTAAAAGGATAACATTTTCTAACAAATTCTTTAAGAAATTTTGAGCTACTGGGAATTTTATTTATTTACGTTTTTATCTATAGTCTTTTTTCGGAATTTTTCAATTTTGTTATGTGTGTTGTTCACGAAGGTAAGCCATGCTCTGTTCAGTTAACATCAACAAACGAAAAAGGCTCTTTGCTCTCCCGAAACTATAAGATTTATCATCCTTGCAACCAATACATAAAAACCATTGCACCATTATTGCATTAAAATGCTGTTGGTTGTAGCCTAAATCGGTTCACCAGTTGCATATTCTGCACTGCATTTGGGTGAGAGTGCATGAGGTGGTAGATTTAAAGCGGATACGCTGGTCGAATAAAAAAATTAAAATATATATTTATTTATTTTTATTCAGCGTCACTATCATTTTATGGTGCAAAAAGTCAAATTCACAACAAGGAGATTAGACTGTGACGCGAAGGTTAAAGGGTCCTCTCGGCAAAAATGACATGTGCAGTTCCTACAGATCAACACCACAAAAAACATCTTTGAACTGTGTCGGTGGAAAAATAAAGTACAATTGATGAGAAACCTTGTCTCAAAAATCATTTCATTTCGTAACTGAGAATGGTAATTTTGAACTATAAAGTATTTACAAAGTTAACTAGTTTTTTGACAAGATATAAAGAAATTTTTAAATCAAAATTTCAACGCTTCAATGTATAATTCGTAAGAGAGGTTCCCGGATCGTATACAACGTCTGAGAAATAATTTTTGTGCGTTAAAATTACTACAATTTAACACAATATCAGAATGATTTAGAATCGTAACAGCTTTATACGAGAGCTTAAGATCCGTGATACGCAAACGAGTGTCAGGCTTTAAATACCTGACATTTTTAGCTGATCGAGGCAAGCCTCGACATTATACAAACTCCAAATTTTATAAAACATACAGTTCCCCAAGAGTAAATCTCAAACAAACGTTGGGTTCCCAGTAGAACATATGCCGGTCCATTGGGATAAAGTGCATCAACCGAATTATCTCTTTCTGCAACTTTTGTAAATGTCCAATCTGTCTATTTGTGCAGGAACCCCAAAAAAATAATAAATTGATTAATGTGTGACAAAAAGAACATTGAATGCAATAGAGACACATAACTTGCACCTCATATATTTATCATATATTTCCTTAATATCACTTTTACGTTAGTATGATAATATTTTCAAGGTGATCATTTTGTGAATATCTAAAAATCACCGATTACCATTTAGACTCTCTGTCCAGCTACCATGAGATTAAATGTTTTGTCAAAGTCCAACGAACATCTGACTTTCCATTAACAGGGGAGAAAGTGTCAACAGAAAAACACAGCCATCATGAAACTATCAATGTTCGCGTTCGAGTGCAACGGAAGATACCATTTGCAGTTCCATTGTATCCAACAGCAGTAAACCACGTGAAAAGGAATGCCAACCAAATTGAATGAAATCGCGTGACGTATGCGGTGTCTGATGGAGAGTTCCGTGGCCAATGTTTCGGTAATGCAAATTTTAGACGTTGATGGCGAGACCATCTGGCGCAAGAAAGTTTTATGAATATTTTATGGTTCTTTGACACAACGGACGTACTCGCTCGCTCTCTATAAATTCGAATTAGATATGCGTCCACGACTACATTTGCATGGACACGAAACTACATCGGGTGCTGCCTATAGTTTACACTGAGACCCGAATCTGAATCTGATAACCATTACATTCAGTTCATATTTTAGATACTGTTAGAAAGATGTCAGAGATGACGCCTGAATATGGCTATCATGGTGTATATGTATTGGGCTCTGTATTCATGAAAGCTTAAATAACTCGATATACCTGTATATATTTTACAGGTAACTTTAGACCTCAGGTTCTCAGGCTGTTTTCTTGTATTCAGTATATTTCGTATATTCACGCATTAAACGCATTTCCGAAAAAAAGAAAAACATTTAAAATCCAATATTAAAATTATGAATTAAGACAACCTCAAATGATTTGATTGTCAGGAGGTCGTTCTGATGCCGAAAAATCGTCGACGACCAAGGCCAAAGAGTTGTACGGCGAAAAGCTCGGATCGAACAGCTTTGTTTGTTTAAAAATGGAACTTTGCAATTTTGAATCTCACATTTGTGTACATGTCCGACGTGACAATGATCCCAGGAAGATGCGCACTATTGCAGGCCTGCGCCGAAACGTCCCCGCCCGTATTCACAATTTCTCCTTTCAGAGCAGCCGTTCCCCTGACGCCATCAATGAATGCAAATTGGTTACTTGATGTAGTCGTGATTGCATTGCAGTTGAATGGGCTCCCATCAAAGGGTGCTCACTGGGCGACCTCACTACCGAGTTGGGATATGGTGTTTTATGGCCACTCCCGACTCGATCCAGGTTGATTCCATCTGATGTAGAAAAATTGTCATTCCTACTACACAGGTAAGGGTCAACCGCCTGCGACTAAATTTTAAAGCGATCCAACGAACCGAAAAACCGCTACTCAAAGGATATGTCTGGGGAGAGGTCAATTTCAAATGACACTACAAACAGGAACAAAGATTTCGAGGACTAGTACATCAAGATGAGATTACTTCCTTCACATGTAATTTTATCTGGTCCCAAACCAGAATTGGGTTCGTCGTTCTCAGGAGGATATGGCGCACGCATTTCATGGTACAGTGCTATATACAGTGTGCACGCGTCACGTGTCAGCGTTCCGGCAAACGCGCTCAATTCTTTGGGGCGAACCGGTAATTTGATTTGACAGGCAATCAAAGAGATACGTGTTGGTCACATGGAGCGGCTCACACTGTCGGAGCGGTGGGGATCAACACGTACACGACGGGGAAGCAAATGCTGCAGCCTCTGAATGAGAAAGTTTTCCCCTTTACTTTTTTTTATACTGGTTTGGAGAATGTTCAGTCGGCGAAATGCCAACGTCGCGATGGATAAGCAGAAAGCGCCATCTACGATTTACTGCAACCAGAATTAGGGAATGTGTTATAAAAATTAAAAGTAGACCGCGCATGACGCGGTATTTTTTAAAACGAGTGGATGTTGTCCTCTCTACTCAGGATAGCGCCACACGAAAAACAAACAGTTGAGGAATGAATTCTGGATAGTTACTAGAAATTCGAAAAATATATAGCGAGGGTCAGAAACCCGGTGCTTGATACCTGGAAATTAAGAAACGCATTTTCATAATTCCCAATATGATTCACATATCGCTCTATATTTTTCTTTCTAATCGTAAACACTCGCAACATGACTACAATCAACAGTTTGTTTTGAGCCTTCGCCCATCGGCGCTCTTCTTACAGTAACTGAGGATTTAGGAAGCGCCATTAACACCGAAAATTGCTCTCTGACGTATCCCAGGCAAATGATGACATGAGCGTCCCGTGATGTTCGAGAGTAGAGGTCATACACAATGTGTAGTGAATGTATTCTGGCACAAAGCCCATCGCGCCATTCAGGTTGACGGCTTTAGTGCGCATAACACACCCTATTTTCAAAACGTTCCATTAAGCGAATCTTGTAGAGCATTGTACGTCACGGAGCCATTGGTAATAGGAGTGGATAATAAAGCGCTGTGAATCTGCCATAAACGGTCCAGTTTAACGAGAGTTGCAACCATCGTCAATCGGTGTGAAAGGTTTCCGACCTTTCCATTGTAATAAGTGCTCCCCGAAATCATGGTATCGACACAACGTGGAGCCGCCACAAAAGGGACGATGATAATTCGCTATTGGCACCTCGCATTATCACAAGATGTCGTCGCTGTCGCCTACATTTGACGACAAAGTTGGACAATTTCCGGTTCAACGATACGCGCCATTTTTACTTTGAAAGATTTCGGTCGACATAAATGGGACAGAATATTTGTTCCAGGACGTCGCTGGACAAATTAAGAGGGAAGTGGCAAAATTTAGATAGTAGTTTTTTCTCAAACAATAGTTTCACTTGTTGACAGAATCCATGGAAAACAGTTTTATCAATTAAACTATATACCTGTCTAACGCCTGCCAGAATTGTCATAAGGCTATTGTAATATTTTATCACAATCCAAAATCGACAATTCCTAAATAGCCAAGGCGCCGCCAGCGGCGACAATTTGAAGTAAACTGACTTACGTGCTGGATAGCACCACATTCTACTGTATAATGCAAGTAGCCACTAGGATTTAGATAAAAGAAATACCCACATTTTCACCTCACAAACCACCCCATTCTTCCTACCCATTCTAACAGACTGTCGGAGGATAAGAAAGTCTGACTCTTGTTGAAAGCAGATTAGACTCCCGGCCGCAAGGTTCGCATAATCGATAGGCGATGATTAATCGTTCTCGGTGGATCATCCGTAAGGAAACATTACGTGCATAGGTTTCGACTGGTTCGACGTCCTATAGGAATCGATACTAGCGTTTCCACTTGATGAGTTCCGCTCTCCCATTACCGTTGATCGCAGCAGGAACGATGCAGGGCTAGTGTTATCCTAGTGGGGGGATCATCGGTGAAGCTCAAAACCGTGTGTGCTAGTCATGGTGGTCGCACAGAAATGCTTCGGATCGCAGCATACCTAACGGTGAATAGAAAAATATTAGACCATTTATGCTGAACGCCTTGAAATAAACATCTTATCGCACACGTAAATTCGAAATTGTAAAATTCATGACTAACAAAATGTGTAAAAACTAAGAAAGGTTGATGCAGAAAAAAAGGAAGAATAATGGTTATAATTTAATCTGATTACATGCATATCGCTAAATTGGATATTGCCGCAACCAGTGATAAAATAAGAAAACTTTTCAACTTTTATTTCTTAATTATTTAAAAAAATATATATGAGCACGACAAAAATTTCATTTTCCTACAGGGCTTATATATGTGAAAGGTAAAAATTGTTTATTTAAAGATAAAATTATTGGTTCTATTTTTATTGATTTTGAGTCTCCTGTACGGCTTTGACCACGTCTATTTTGAAATGTTCTGCGCCACAATTTTGACTTTAAAAAAATAAAGGTGACGTAGGAAAGCTTCCTTGTTTAAAACATCTTTCGATGCAGAGCATGTCGCCTATTTCCAACTGCGATTAGGGCTCACCTTGTTGCATCATGGCCAATATAAACACCGAATCCTATTAATTTGGCCTTCCGCGAACCGCATTAAGGTATTCGATACGGCGTGACGCCATCGTGCATCTGCCGAGGAAGTGACGTGCAAAACGCGATCGGGGTCATCCAATTCTCACCCGATTCACTTCCACAAGTTCAAACAGATGACCCGAAAAATGTATTACAATCTGAAACTGCTATTTTGGGTGCACAGACATAAATTGGCTTTAAGCTTAATGTTACTGAATTTTAGTAATTGCAAGTAATTAAAAATATCCCCGTTTTAACCCAGTCAATCAGTTAACAAATGATCTGATTCTAATGGCCGGTGGATAAACTGAGTTTCCCGCAAATTTACCCGGTAGTGACCCACCACCGTACAACAAAAGTCTGTCAAGGACCCTTACACTTTGAAGCAAGTGTGCAATGACGAGGGCTCGTGATTGGTGGCTCTTTATAGTGGGACGACGTCAAAGTTCCAACAAAATGATTTGAGATGATTAATCGCATCTTTGTTTGGAGGTGAGTGAGAGCTCCTAGACGGCTTACATATGTGTTATTACTAAGTTCTAATTAGCTGTCTGACGTATTAGGCTCAACTATAAGGGGTGTGACACCCTTTTGGTGGATTGGGCCAACAAAGTCAAAGTGTGACTGTAAGATATCAGCTAACCATTTTAAAGAAAAATGACTAGACTTTAAAAATGCAAAGATACATACGGGGTGGGCTAACACAAAAGAAGTATTTTTAAATTTACATTAAAATTGGAAAACGTAAATAGAATTGTATAAAATTTTGCACACTTGTTTGACACCCATTATAATAATCGGACTACTTTTGTTAACATAAAAACATATCGCGGTGCAATCCTCGTCACTGAACGCCATTTTTAGAATCTCAAAGCAAAATGATGACGTCACATACACGGACGTGCACCATGCCAATTAAAAAAGTAAGGAATGTATTGCCAACAAGTGTGCGAAATTTCATTCGATTCGATTAACGTTTTGAAATTATAATTGTCAAATTAAAAAACTATTTTTGTTTTTGTTTTAGCCCACCCTGAACATTTCATTGTACACCCATTAAAATTGTTCAACAATGACCAGAGTGTCCTGGGCTTGTTTAAAGTCATTTTAGTGTTTCAGATAGTTTTCCTAGTTCAAAGGATACCCTAGCTGTACTCGTCACACGTTTGGCTGCCTACAAATTATTGGTGTGTGTTGAGTTTGAATAACAAAGGTGTTTTTTTTTCTCCAGTGATAAACGTCCTACTAAAAAAAGATGCTCTCCAACGTGAATCAGCAACACATTTTAAATGCGTGCCCAATATCGAAAATAAGATTTAAATTGATCGATCCGAATGACAATAATGAAAGACGAGAGTGACAAAAAAAATATTTTCATTCGGTTTTACCATCCTTACAGATGTTCGACCAAAATTGATGCACCGAAAAGTGACGCGTGCGCCTTTCCGCGTTCTTCCGGAACACGAAAATCTTTTTTGTGTTTCATTTCTGGATTCGATCCATCAATGTCCATATGGCTTGCGCGATGGCTATCTCAGCCTGGAAGAGTTCCATTGCAAAGAGTAACGCACGCGGACATGCGTCCACGGGAGCAAATTGGGATTGAAAAATTGAAAACTATTTGAAAAATTATTAATGACAATTAAAGTGTTGGAATTTCCAATCTGATAGCGGCTCTGCGCCAATTACTCATTGGCGTGTCCAAACTTACGCGCATTATTATAATTGATAATAATAAATTGAATTAAACAATGTTCTCGAGTGGTGAACCACCAAGAATTTCATATTTTTACTTAAGAAATCTATGGCAGTATCACAATAGTTGAACGTTCAAGAGAAATTGAGCGATAACGAGCTGGTCATCAACAGAGGTCACAAAATGTTCAGCAATCAAACACGGTTTGACTGCTGAACATTTTGCTCAGTACCAGCTCTTTTTAGCTCGCAGTATTTAGCTCAGCATTAAAAGGTCCTAAACTCCCTCTGAACGTTAGGGAAACTCGACAGTTTTATTTTCGAATGTTTCTTCAGGTGCAACAGAAGCTAACAAGTTTGTGATGAATTTCAAGTAGCAGCATGTCAAAAGTCACTTCCGAACGATGAGCGATGACACAGCCAAGGTTCAGTCTCCAGTGATTCGCTACTCGTTAACAATTGCGGCGGGTCCAGTTTCTGCCATTTCGAATGATAGATCGTTTATGGACTGCGACAATAGTTCAATTTCTTGCATCGAAGAGTATAACATTGCCAAACCCGGGTTTCATGAACTCTAGTCCCGATGATAAATCACCCACGGAAGATACTATCAACTTTCATTGTTCTTTGAAGCAATTTTTTTACATTAATTACTATACATCATCGAATAAATAAATAGAAGTTAGTATAATTTTCGGTCATAAATACTAATCCATTGCTTTACTTTTGCAATTACGGGTTATTTGGATATACGCAATTAATCAAGGATAATTACGAAACACTCGTCAAATGGATTGAACGAAAATTTCGATCCCGGGGTACTGGTCGTTCCCCCTCGCATAGTGCTTAAGCACCATGAGGGGGACGTAACGCCTG
>JAQGBY010003038.1:0-20572 GCA_034698785.1 Mycogona germanica
CGCTGGACGAGAAAAGACGAACAAGAGTTGGCGAAAATTCTTCTTACAATGGAAATAACTTTATCAAAATTTAACTTAATGTGACCCTCACATAGTGTCTAAATTAACACCAAGAGGAGTACGTACAGAAAAGCATGTAGTGATATTGTACTAGAGCGAATTTAAAAAAATGTATATTTACAAAATACAGAGTAAAAGCATTATTTAGTTAAAGAAAAATGTCTTAATAATTTGTTTTTGAATTTTTTCTTTCAATAAATTGTAAAGTTTAGGCCAGTGTAATGACATCAGGACATGAGCCACGCATGTGCATCAATGGATGGAGAAAGGCATACATGTCTGGCGGCATTATCCATTTATGGCTTGGCAAAAACGAAATTTTGTTGAACAGTGTACATTAGATGCATGTATACAGGTACAGTATGTGCTCGTAGAGAGAAGACTTAATAAATGATGAACATGTTTTCCATGCATGACTACAAGAGTAAGTAAAAGGAAGCATAAAAAAAGATCCCCAGCTCGGTTGGCTGCGTTGCTGGATGCCGCCGCTCTCTCTCAATCTCTCTCTGTATAAACGGCGTTAATGCTATCTCAAATTCCCAAAGTTGATAATATGGGGAGGGCAAAAAAAAAATGGAGAGACTCGGTGAAAAGCAGTGTGAAGCGAAGCACGCGTTCATAGATACCGAAGCATGAAAAGGATGGATCGCAATTAAGAATCTACACATTTGGGGGGGGGGACTATAATAGGTGGGGGGCGGGGGATATATAAAAAAGAGGGAAAAGTGGCTCTCTCTTGCATACACAGCTAAAGAAGAAATAAAAGGCACACGTGTTACTTGAAGGTTTGAAGGGAATATATGAAAAGATAGGTGGCGCCCTCATGTGTGACAACTAATTTATTATATTTTAGTAAAGTGGATGACAACGTGTTCATCATGGCATTGCAAAGGTTGGTGATGCCGAGGACAAAAGTCCAGTGAACTGCAGAACAAAAACTCTATGTGTAAACCGATCTGTTGTAGTCAGTTCAAATATTCTGAAATTTAACGCTTTTGGTAATACTCTGAAGCGGATACAATAATCAATCAATTAATGTGACCAATTTGATAATGCAACTTTGTTACACAGGAAAGATATACAGAGTACAGCAGTTTTTTTAATTACAGGAATGTTAAAATTGTGTAGAACATCTTCAAATGTATGGTATGAGTCGTCGTGACCCAGTTGGTATTGCAACTGACTGTGGCTCGGCGGTCCCAGGTTCGATTCTCGGCGCGGGCTCTCGGTTATTCGCTCCCGGGGTATTGATGAAAATGTGCCCCTCACACGAAAATGTGACAATGTGGAAAATGAACTAGTGAAAATGTTGCCTTAGCACCAAGAGGGGTGCAGAAACTCATGTATTGATTACACACAATACAGTGAATTTAAAAAAAAACCATCTACATACAAGAAATTGCGAACACACCAAGATAAAGCAGTAATGTATTATGTTCTAAGGAAATAAATTATTTTTTAATCGCAAACATTTTTAAGACGTGCAGCATGTACTCCTAAAAATAATTTACATTTATTTTTTATTTCTCAGATTCATTATTATTATTTCAAAGATAGAGACAGAGAAAGAGAGTACACATTTCAGGTCAAAGCTAAGGCATACAAACGATTTGAATGTTTCATCTCAATTAATTTGAGTCATACTCAATAGTCATACTGTGTAGTCTTTCAGAGTAGAGTCCCAGTCACCACAATGATGTTCTCAATTTTCTCAGTGCTATATTCCAATTTCCTAGTGCTAATGAGATCAATCAAGGCCCAGTGATGAGTTCTAATTTCTTAGTACTGATGGGTCGAGGGCCAGTCTTCCCTGTCCTGAATACCCAGTCTCACAATATCAATTTTCAGTATTTAATTCCAGTCTCTCAGTATCGAGTCCCACTTGCCCAATTTCGAGTTTCAGTCGTCCAGTGTTTAGTTCTAGCCATTCGAAGTCAGTCAAATGTCAAAGTGTGTCAAGCATTTTGTAGCACACCAGCATCATGAATACTCTGATTGGATATTCAACATATTACATTCTACATGCGCAATACTCTTACATTAATTTCTGTATTGTCGATGGTTTGATCGCAACTTGTCGACCGAACGAAATCTGATTCGAGCAGTCAACAAACTCTTTCATCGTTTCTCGGTTTCAGAAATTGGGGAGGAATAATAAAGGGACGGAAAAGGGGTAGAGTTGTATACGATAAACGGTGAGGAAGGGATTGGATGCGAAGAGATATTCAATTTAGGTGGAAAACGAAGAGCCCACCGATACCGAACATGCCGACACATTGAACGCGACAATGCAAGTACAATGGCAAATGCAACGTTTTATCGTGTTAAGTTAATTCGAAGCGGAAAATAAAACAAAAAAACATCATGTATCCACCATCTATCCAGCCATATCCAGCAATTTACCGTCTCCTTTATCTCCTAATTTAGAAATGCGCTATATTGATCAAAGCTCGTGCAGACACGACAATTCTATGTCCCCACTAAACAGTCTACAGAAATACTGTCTGAGAATCACGTAACTAGCGCCACCGGTCGTCAGCCTCTCCAAACTAATGTTCGATGCTATTTCACCAGGTATCATTTATCGACATAGGTTCGACTTCACAGTTGGCAAAACAATAATTAGATATTGTTTTAGAAGGCAAACCTCATATTCTAAAGAAAAACTTTACTATATATTTGAATTCATACAAACTCTAATATGTGATAGATAATTGGTTTGAACGCTTCAGCGGAAATTATTAAAATGTGCACATTCTGAGAGGAAACACTGAAAATTATTCTCAGTCACTGGACTAGTTATTTCGATAAATAATTTTCAGAGTGAAACTATTTAAAAATTATTCAACGTTCCAATTCTTCTAACTTTTTCCAGTTTTCCCAGTATGCGCAATACGATAAATATAGCATATCAATGTACAGTGTATCAAATAATTAAACTCAAATGAGCTGATGCTAGCCACAACCGTAGAGTGGCGCTTACGTCGTGACAGGGATTTGAGCGTGTGATTTTCAACGGATCTCGGCAAAACTTCATGTAAATAGTGTCCCGGCATTATACCGTACACGTATAGCGCAGCAAAAAGAAATGCCGCCAAATGTATGCAGCACTTCTTGGCTAATATGCATCCCCAATTGTGTACATTGTAATTTTCGCTAAGCTTCTATTTCCGCAAATGTATGCACAATAAATCGTGATTTTACGGACGAAATCGTCCAATCAGTATAATTTTATTTATTGTTCCCCGCGTTGCCATTACAGTGCAGTCAATCCGAAAACATGGTTAGCGACAAAACTTGGCGCCTCAGTACGATACACGTAGTCAGAACGAGCTCGCAATTCAGCCTTTGCGCATGCGCACGCGTTGGGAGAGAGGGGGCGTTAACAAATAGAATGAAGGGGAGGATAAAATATCTTCATCAGACCACTCCTGCCTTATGTCATTGGCGAGATGTAACTGGGACTTTAATTTTTCTGTCCCACCAAACTCTTTTCGCATCATCAGGAAATCAGTGTAGAATTAATCGCTTAGGGCTTATAACAAATTACTTTGAAACCATATTTTTGAGAAACGGATTGTTTTGATTTTCGGTTAAGGTGTACGTACGTGGGTGTAAAGTGTAAGAAAATCATGAAAATCGGCAAAGGGTCTCAGTAGGACATTCTGGATCCGAGGGATGAGGTGCTGAAAATACATGTATCAAATGAGAAAGCACCGTGTCGCAGCTGGACTCGACACGAACGAAGTATCTATCCGATTTGCATATTACCTCAGCCAGCTAATGAGTAATGACCATATCGCCCAATGTTTCAACCGATGTTTGCCCTCTCCAGCTTTTTGGTTAGGGGGAGCGAGGTTTGCACAATGTGTTAATCATTTTTCGCGCAGGGACACGCAATGCGGCTTATAGGCTAGAACGAGAATACTCTTGAGAACCGTTGACCTATTAGGAAATACGAAGAAAGTAGTTTTGAATAATTAAGAAAACTATAAATGAGTTTTGCAGAAATTTAAGAACTGACATGAAGAAAAATAAATAAAAATAAGACACTTACTTCAAACGTAAATCATCTGTTGTACGCTCTGATTGGTTGTGTGCCTTTATGTTTGTGTTATTTTAACAGCTCTCTTTATTTTTAGATGTACATTCGTAGAGATATATTACCAGAACGCATATTTGGGTTTGAGTGAGTTTAGCTGAACGTGTCCACTTTCTATCGAAATATAGGATGTGGGCTGTGCACAGAAGCTGATGAGTAACATCTGCTGGTCGTCTTAATCTACTGCAAATACATGGAAAGGGAAAGCTATTTGGGGTGCTCAACAAGGAACTTCGTGTCGTCTTTATCTAAAGAGTGCATCTGAGCGAGTCCAAATTTTTTTATATTCTTGGAACAAATCTAAAATTACGAATTTGGTGCCAATATTCACTCCATTCATTAACCCAGTGGGACCCAGGAGGAGCCTTTTAAAGAACTTAAATAAAATATTACAAACTAACTTCGACGATGCGGCATAATATTGTTAACACAATATTTGAGTTATCTTTATTGCTCGTATTATTATTGATGATGGTTTAACAAACATTTCTGATTGAAATAATATTTATTTTCTGCATGCAATGACATAAAATATACGCACCCAAAATATACCCAAACTATTTAGAGTTTCAATTTTTGCGTCCACTTAAAATGCTCTAATCGTTCTAAAGAAAAATACGACCCCTCAGTCTCATGCAGGCAGTTCATATTAAAAGATGTTATGAGAAAAACGCATCGTCTTGTTGGATCATCTGAAAGGGCGAGTATTTCTTGCACTTGTACAAGCAAGTCGTCAAAAATATTTTCGATAATCAAATTTAGGTGCCATCCATTTTCGGCATACGTCGACAGTGCTTAAGATTTTTCGTGGACGACAGTTTGTCACGACGATGCTCGGGGGGGGGAGGGCATCGGTTAGTGCCGCCTAGTAATCGCGCTTGTGGTCGCCGCTAAGGTTGTTTTCAGAAATAATCTAGCGTATAAAATGAAAAGACGATTATGATAACACTGGCCATTGTGCGCTAATGCTGCGTGCAGTCGTTTTGGTAGAGGAGGAGGGGGGGAGGCCTCTGAGTGCTGCAAGGGGATGGGGGGTGGCATGTGATTGAGTTTGGGAGAACTATTCCACCACATGTGCAAACCCCATTTCGCTAACCGAATTTTACCGTCGCTATCCATCTCTTTTGACCAAACCAAAAGGCTGACATCCTTCTTAGACCCAACCCTAAAAGAACCATATTTAATGGATATGAAAACCACATATACACCATAAATGGAACAATCCGAAGAAGAAAAAATCGCCCAGCCCTACTTATTTATTTATACTTATTTATAGTCCATATTTATTGATTATTCGGTTAACGGTTGACACACTCGCCAACAAAGCTGAAGCGAGCGAACGCGCTTCGAAACATAATTTATGTTATTTAGTCCTAAATCGCGCGCATTGTCTCAGGAGGATATTTCACTACTAAACCCCTGCTTAGTTCCCCTCGCTTTACTTCCCCTTACAGCCGCTTTACCTGCTCTCTGGCCCCCTAAACGTCGTCACGCTGCATTTGTCCCGTTTGCTCCCAATGCCTCTCAACCACAATTCTAATTGTCCTGCCTTCTTCCAGAACAAAATGGCTGCTGACCAAACTCATAAAGCTGTACTTTTGATCAAACTGAACAAATTTCAGTAATTCATGTGCGTGAATAAAATAAATATTCAACCTAGTTAACGATATTATTAAACGTTGTTGAACAATGTTCGATAGAAAGTGGGATTCATTTGTGTGGTTACAATGTTTGACTCAATATTGATTTCCAAATTAGTAGATATGAAGCCGATGGTAGTAAGTAATAATAAAAATTTAGAATGATTGCTTCGACTGCAATCCGAGAGTCGGCAACAAGATCGTCGATAATCTCCAGTTTCGTATTTTTTTCTGAAGATCAGGTATCAACGTTGTTTTTTTCGACGATCTTGTTGCCGACTCTCGATTGCAGTCCAAGCAATCATCCTATATTTTCAAATTTCTGAAATTGTGGTACTTGGTCCACGATAGCCAATGGTGACTTTCACATCATACCAATTCACCAACTATGCCTCAACTTTTCGATCTCCCCTCTCCCCTCGCAGTCCATCATTTTGTGTCCGCAGTTAGTTAATACGGATCCACAAGAATAATATGCACTAGAACGGAACAACCCCTGCTCCCCCCACCCTTCATCCCCTATCCCCGTTCATTGAAGCACTTGATCGAGGGGGAGGCGCTTCGCAGATAGAGAGAGATCCGATCTGCTCGACGCTCATTTGCTCCTCTCACGAGTTGTCACCACTCTTTCGTGTCCCTCATATTGGATTTGTGCATGTGGATGATGGCGAACTCACAGTCCGCTGACCCAGCAATGGCCACATTGGAGTGCGCGGGTCAACGCCACCCGCACACGATATCGAGTTGTAATGGGGTTTATCCATTTGTTTAAACAGTCACATTGAAATCGCGTATTCCAATTTTGTGATCTGATTTATTTTGCCCGAGAACATGTCTTTCTTCACAATGAAATTTGCCAAGGTTATAATTTAAAAAATGAGATGTCTATTTTCTTTATACGTATTTCTATTAAACTGCAACTGGACATTAACAATATTAGTCGTTGTACCGGCTTCGCCTGGGCTAATATAATAACCCAGAAAAAAATTAATTAAACGTTTACTATAAGTTTACCTGAGATATCCTTTTTCATAAATAGATCATTTGCAATTTTCTGCGTGTATTATTTTTGTAATGATGATCAATGTGCGAAATATTTTAAAAATATTTTAATTCTCTGTTCCCTCAAGTGTTAGGGCGGGCAATGTTTTCCAAACCAAGAAAAAGTTTCCATGTGACTTGGAAAGTACCTCCTATTTGGAAAGAACCTGTTGTCTGGCAGCAAAACCGTTAAAGAAAGTGGTGTTCGTACCTGGTTTGACATGATATTCTCGTACATAGAGATTTTTAAAATTTAAATCTTCAATGCTTTTTTACACATTTGAAAATCGTTCTTGTCTTATCAAAATTTCCAAATATGATGGACACGTCCAACGCAAGCGTGATTTCAAATTTATACCCTTTGCTTCACCAGATTTTCAAATTATGTTCACAGTTTTGTCCACCACTGAACTCGACGCCTGGCCTCACTCCTCCTTCAACATCACCATTTAACTCCTCCTAAAACCACCTCTCCATCCCCCATCCTTTCACATCCTCAAACCAATATCATGGCTCATATACTCTCGCTTTGCATGCAGCCATTTCGATCTGCTATTTCCCCCTCCTCACCTTTTCTCTTCAATTGTGTTCCCGTCACCGTTTAAGGTTGCTGCGACCCCTCCGTCCTCTGAGCCCCCTCACCTCATCCTATACCTCAGGCTACAGAATGCCCCTAGGCGGCCTGTGGACGGGGGCAAGATAGAAAAGATTATGGTCAAATAACCTTTTATGTGTGTGCAGCTTTTGCTGGATTGGGAAGCCGGATCGTTCGCGTTGAAGAAAGAGCACCCCTAAGCCGCCTAACGCGACCCAGCCAATGGCAGCCGGTGGGCCATTGGCCGAGGTGAGAAGGCGATGCATTGTTTAAAAATGATCAGATTTCTTTCGTCCGGTGCTATCCCGGGTACAACTCGCTATTCATTATGTAATTTATTTATCGCGACGTTAATTCAAAATATAGGATGAAATCCGGCCTCCTTGGAGCCATAGATAGACCGAAGCTAGACTCGGTTTGTGCTTGTCTAGTTAGTTCCTTAGTTGTAGACACTACTGGTTCTTAACGGTGGGTTCTTGATTGTAGGGGGTTTGAGCAATGGAGTCCGTTGTATGTTTCTAGACACTATGGACAGCTGCTGTTGCTGCGAAATTTGACGTCACTGGCTTGGATGATGTCGTTGAACAATTCTGTGTGCGATATACATATTGAACAATAATACTCTAGCACTATCACTTACTGTTTTGAAGGCAATAGAGAAAAAATGACGAGGCAGCTATGCAAGATACCCTCTTGTACTGGTCTTCATGTACTGGTTTTGAACGAGTAAATGATGTCATTACTTAGAGGCAAAGCCAAAGTAGTTTGAAAAAACTGGTTCAGCAAGAATTCCAGTCAGTGAAATTGAAGCAAGTGGTGGCCGGTGTGTATAAGTAAAAAGTTATATGATTTGGCATTTTGTTATTAATTTGCTCAGACTAAGATTTTAGAATATTAATGTTTTGGTATTATTGATGGGGGTTATGTATTCTTCTGCCAACAATTAATTTGCCCAGTACGGAGAAAAAATACAATATGCATTCAAGTACGAGAACATATATACATGTACTAGTATGTGTACTCGTATGTGTGAGTTGGTCTGAACGAATGGCAAAACATGCAAAATCGAGGATGAATGTATTTTAATCCAGCGTATTGGACAAGTAGGTTCTCTTTGAAATGAAAATCATTTTATAAGTGGTTTGATGTTGAGGCGTCTTCCAACAGTTTTCATAACTTATCGTATTGTGCCTCATAAGACCCGGATCAAAGCTCATTTTTTTTTTTTTTTAGTTTCCATCAACTGTAGTCAACCGCACTACAGGCCTTACGTCCCCCTCATAGTGCTTAGGCACTGTGCGAGGGGGAACGACCAGTACCCCGGGATCGAAACTTTTGGCAATTTTATTGAACGCAAAGGCATTCGGCCTCTTCATTACAGACTACAGTTGATTGGAGGAATAAAAAACATATAGCACCACCTACACCAGCATTCAAGACAATGAAATATCTTCCAACGTCCCCGCATTATTTCCACATCGGAAAAAGCAGTTGCATTGTTCGAAAAAGTTAACGAGACCTTCTCCGATTTGAGGAATTTTTCTTCTTTTCTGAGCTGCATCGATGACATCGTCAACGAGAAACGTTCCTTTATCCAGTCATGGATAGCTCTTTCAGCATTTCGCGAAACTCGCTTTCACGACGCCTTAAAACTCGCCGATGGTCTCCGGAGACTGTTTACAGCAGCAGTTCGTACGACCGTGTAGCTAAAATGGTCCCGTCGTCATTCCCAAGTGTGCGTTTGATCCCGTGAATCGCGACTAATGATACTCCTCTCAACTCAGAGTCTCGGCTCAAACGCGGAGAATGCTTTACAGTAAGATGTATACGCCTCTCGCGGCCACCACATGCAGCTTGCGGGCGCCCTCTATCCGCACCACCTCAGTAAGAACTAAGCCGGTCAAACTACAGATATAAACGACATTACGTGTAACATTTAAGTATAACTAGATATTGTAAGTACCGAACCAACAGGAACTGAGGAGGAGATCATGCACATTGATGTTTGAACGTTACGAACGATGGTGGATCGAGGAGTTCAAATCCCCAAATAGCAAAACACATACGCAGCGCCCTCTATCATGGGAGTCGTCTCCAAGCACATTTGTACATGACACGACCCAGCGTCGGATGATGAAAGCCTACTCGTACATGTTCAGTGTATATATATGTATATATGGAAGCTTTTGAACGAAGCAAGCGATAAAAAAAGAAAAAATCCCGCTCCCCATCATCTCCACTGTACGGATATAGATGTGCGTAGTAGACGTATAGTGGATAGGCCTATATAGATATCAAGCTGCGCAGCAATGTGTCAAAATCCATTCTTCCCCTTTCAATGAGCCTATTACATTAAACGAAGGTATTCGTTTTTAACTGTTTGCACTTTTGTGCCGAGCGCCACTGCTATTATGAGGATCATTTACGTGCGCGGCGATGTGTTTGCGTCGCCTAACTAAGAGCTTTCAGTCACCTCAATGCGCGGCAAATTGTATTGTGAAAAATAGATTGGACCTTCTTCCAACCTCACCCCCCACCCCCCAACACCACCACCACCACTACCCCCGATTGCCCTCTGCGTATGACGGCGCGGCGCTGCGTATTACGAACAAACTGCGTCGGGGGCGGCGGCGCAGCTCGGAATAAAAGATGTCGGGGGAGGATTGCCGGTGTACACAATGTACCTGTAATTCGCCTCGATATAGAAACCCTTAAGGTCGATGGTTGCTCGCTTGCCACCCCTATCGGAGTCTATTGTGCGCGCACGTCCGACACTGAATGATACGCGTTTAACGAAATCTTATATATATATAGGTGTGTTCCGAGTGGAGCAATGAAAACCAATCGCAAACACCCTTGTCATCTTGTCACGAATCAATTCGTCACGAATCAAATCGAAGGTGCAGAGTGGTATAACGTTGATAGCGCTGTGCGTGGATCTGGTTTTGGAATTAATCTTTGGTAATTCGGTAATATAAGTTGAAAGAACGTGGAAATAGAAAAGGAGCTTTGAAAGCCACCTTTTGTAGTAAAATTGTTTAAAAATATCAGGAAATTCGAATTGTAAAAATCGTTATCTAAAATTAATTAAACGGCTAATTTATTGAGAAATACTGAAGATCGAGATCTGAAATTTCGTCGCTAGACAACTAATGGGAGGAACTATCTGCAGGTATAATTTCATTAAAATTCGTTAAACTCCTGAACGAACACTTTTAACTTCTGTTTTATAATAGGATAAAATAATATTTGTCTATGGGCATGATATCGAATATTAAAGACAAACCCAAAAATAGGGTTGATTTCGAACAACCCTGTGTGCCATCTTTGGCATCCGTATTTTATACTGTACATGAAACCTCGATCCCTCGCAGAATTGAGAAAAAATCGGGCTTTCAATAGTAAACGTTGTTTACGCCCTGTCCCCTAATAGGTTTGCCGGCAAGTGATGGACGGGGGCAAAGCGCGTTGGCCCTTCCATGAGGAAATACAGTATCGAAGCGCGATTATAACAGTCGATATTACGAGTATATTGAAGCACTGCATGTATGGGGGAGGGCGAGATGCGTTTATGTACTCAATTGGCCTAGTACAGTGGCGATCAATTGGTTGTACGCGTATCGTGTTGTATGTAGGAGCATGTACAGAATACAGTACCGTAGTATCTAGCGTTGTTTCTCTTCGAAGAAATTGTGATTCAAATTGAAATGTTCGGAAATCAGAGGATGCTCATACTGAATTGGAATCAACTTCATGCGACTACGAACGCTAATTTGGTGGATCGGGTCATAAGTCATGTTCGTAATAGGGTAGATAGTCTTGTCGTTAGAAACGCTAGTAGTATCAAAAGCTAGCTCAGTGCAAGCAAAATATTGAACATTTGATTCTTGACAAACACTGCTATTGATGTCGGATCTCGGAATCAGGCTGTTGTTTAATGGAATATTATAAATCAATTTAATTTTCATTTGAGTTGAAAATAATTTAATTCCAAACGTAATAATTATTGGGTTTCCACAAAATAATATTCAGAGAGGTCTGTTGTCTTGTGACAAATTTAAAAACAAATTAATCATATTATGTTCTCGTATTTTTGTAGCTTGCTTCAGAATGTAATCCTATTGTTGTTGTCTTTGAAGTGATTCAACGACAGCAGCTTTGACGGCACTCAAAAGTAAGCGGACCTCTGTTATGGTACATTGATGAACGCTTCCGTTTATAATACAGCCTGTAGCAGTCCATCGCACTCGCATGAAACGCGTCCTCGCCATTCGGCAACTCGAGGAAGCAGTTTTGATAGAAGATGGGTTGGTTGGAATCTCTGCCTTGGTGTCAAATGCTGTGTGTGTGTGTGTATAGGTGGAGGTTGGACGAAGATGGTGGGGCCGGGCGCAAATGCAGGACAAACTCATCACCTCACTCACAAACAGAACCCAATTTACCAAGGATATAAGCTTCAGTCGCGTGTGATTCTCAAAATATAGTTTTGCCTGTATTTACTCACTTGCCAACTGTTAAAAAACAGGGTTACTCGAGTTAACAGTTACCAATACAATCGACAACGAACTCAAAATATTTCTTTTCCGGGTGATTAGACTGTGCAGATGCCATTACTGTAGCATAGAATCTCTCCATGATAAAACCTAATGGCAACTATCGTTAACTGCCGCTAAAATACTGAGACAAAATGATTACGTTTCGTGTTAAGACGACCGACGAATCATGTCATGATTTTCGGATTTCCAAAACTACTGATTTGTTCATTCCATGCATGCACTGCATGCGTGGTTGTTGTGACTTTATTGTTGTTTTTTGTGTCCAATTTGCGCCCTCCCTGCCATCTAGCGATAGTGCATGGTGGCAACAACTGCAGGCGATATGTGTTATACGTAGTCCCCGTATAAATATACGAGTAATGGCATTCAATGCGGATCATTACGAATTGGCGAGAAGCCTTCCAGCAAGAATGGCATCCAATACCCAGATCTATGTGTGCCAATGAGCCGTGAACTTTTTGTATACACACTCACTCGCGCAAACGTACGATATATATACAGAGTATATTCGACGTCTCGCGTGTGAACCGTGTACCCAGAAAAGGCCCATTTCATTTGAGGAGTGCTGGATATATACTTTATCCTTCTGTGGCCCGAGCCCAACTCTAACGGCTTCCGTGGTTACGACTTTCGCTGAAAGCTTGACGTGACCTCTGATGACTGTTCAGTAAAAAAAAATGTTTGACGGCGTTTGGTGATATCCAAAATATGAAGCCGATAGTCTAGTAATAACAAAAATATAGGATGATTGCTTGAGCTGAAATCGAGAGTCGGCAACAAGATCGTCGATAAGCAAAGTTTATATCTGGTCGTCAGGAAAAATTAAGAAATTGTAGATTTGCGAAACACAAAGACAAGCGTATCAATTCATCTAACATTTTCGTCACTACCAAAGAAATTAAAATAAATAAAATAAATGTCTGAAATGGTGAATTCGGGACAGGCCGAAAAAAGAAAAAAGAATGGGTACTGGTCGTTTCCCCTCGCACAGTGCCTAAGCACCATGAGGGGCAAACTCGCTTTTATAATAATATTTTACTATTATTTTAATTAGAACTGGTAATTGCGAAAAATATAGAGTTTCATGGAGACCGGGAGTTAACCCGCGGATCCCTGGATGACGTCCTAACTAAATCCCTCATTAAAATAAATTTGTTACCAAATTCGGCCTTCATGTGTCATGTGAAATACCGGTATCTCTGGCGACGACGATTTAAAAAAAATATTTCAGACGATGATCTTATCCAAAAGTTGATTGAGGCGCTATCTATTTAAAATACAGAGCGCGATAATATAAAAATATTAAAAATTAAACGAGAAACACAATTTTGTGATTAACCTTTCTTATGCGTTTCCCTTCGAACATCACGAAAGCGTATTTGACTCGCGCAATCTGCTCACTTTCTTGTGGCCTCCAGGGGGTCAACCTTGTAATTTTGCCTAGCCTATGTCTGGCCTAGGTAGGGATATTTTACGTGCTCTAATATCGTACGACTCAGATTTACTTCCATTCCGTTCAGTGCAGCGACTTATCGAACCCGAAAAATTTAATATTAAACCCTCGACACGGTATTAGAAGGCAAGCACGCTAACCACTAGGCCAGCGTTCACCTGACAGTTTCTCAGGACTCAGGAGGATACAAGCCGAGTCCTGCGCATGCGAGTGTACCCTGTATATATCGCCAATGTAATAACATAATGTAGATGTGTGACCACTGGAAGATGGCCCTAGGCCATACCTCGGATCACTTCTACTCTGCTGACATGTGAGGGTGGTTCTTTGTCTTTTGTAACCTTTTTCGTTTCCTTTTCGAATTTTTGTTTTATCTGTTCTCGATAGTAGATAAAGATTTACTCACCCTCGTAGCAGATTTAAAAATTTTGATCGCGTTTTAACGCTCAGTATTTTCTTGGCATTGCTTCGTGTTGTGCTCGCCTATGTTGTTTAAATTTCTGAACAACCCTCCGTCACCAACAAATTCTCTTGATTCGTAGACCTGTGTTTTATTATTATACAAGATTTGACAATATAAAATTGGACTTAAGGTTTCTTGTGAAGATAACGAGTGTGATGCAATATTCGGTGATTCGTCGTCAGCGTAGTCTTAAGTAACAAATACGTGTTGTTTCTCTGTTTCTTTGAATGTGCCCTGCCACTGTCGGCCCTTCCCGCACTTACTGGAAATCGCAACTGTCATTTGTCAATTGAAGACTATATTAAATCGCATATATATATATATACGAGAAGGCATACACATTGTTCCCGTATACACCGAACGGCAGACTGTGGCCTATAGTGAGGATAACTTGATTTGCAGCAATTCTTGGGGCGCAAAGCTCACGCTGCTATCTGAACAATACAGAGTTCTGGGGTGACCATGCGCCCCGATTTTTGCCGGACAGCTAATGCAATTTTTTTTTTACTGTTACCCTGTTTTTATCGGCAAATTTTCTGTTTGTACGGAGTATATAAATTGTTCGAGATTTATGTTCCTTTATTAGTGACAATCAAAAGGACATTTGTATGTAAAATCCAAGTAGTTTGGTTTTACAGACATTTGTATAAAAAAATATGCAAAATATATATTATTATATTATCATCTATAAAATATGCAGAAAATCGCTTATTTTGATCTTTGGGAATGCAATTTAAAAAAATGCTTGTCATGATCATTTAATTTATATTTTCTAACTTGTTGGAATTTCTTATTCGAATATTTTTTTACTAAAATATCTCACTTGATGGAGTGTCACAAAAATTATTATAATCAGATTCCTATGCTACCAGATTCTTATGCTCTGATTCAAGTATTTTTGTATTTTCCTTTAAATTTCTGATATTGAAGCATATATATATATGCTCTTTAGCTATTCTGTAGGAATGCAATTGCTTTCTCGAAATTTGATAAAACTTAAATTATCTGTAATTAGACGATTGCTCGCCAACAGCATTTCATGAAGATCTGAATATATTTTGCGTATATCCACGCAGCCTGATCTGTCATTTATGCTGGTCAGACAACTACACTGCATACGATAGTTTTCAAGATAATCACCTTTAGCAGGTGATTAAGACGTGTCAGTCAAGCGAAATTGGCGCCTTAAGGGCTTACGGATCATAAAGGTGTAATGTACGTCGTGTGGTCGAACATAGCAGTTCTGGTTGAATGGACGAAGGAATGTGCTGGTCATTCGTAGGGGTCGTGTGCCTTCTTACAGCTATACCACCAATTGCATGCTCTCTCTCTTCAAGAAACTGTCCAGCTAGATTTGAGATTTGTGTATTGGGCAACTTAGTTGTTGTCAATACAATATGTATTCTTTTTTAATTAAATTATTTCGCCAAAATGATTTTATCTGCGGTGTTCACTCTGCATACAAAAATTCCTTTCAATAAACTTGGTCAAACGTAACTGCTATTGAAATAAAATGTGAGAATCGAGATTTTAAAATAAAACCTCTAGCTGGAGCGGGGACTGAAATCAACCAACAGAACTCCAAATAATCTGATCGCATGTGTATTAGATATTTGACCGGACTTCGACGTTGACTCATTCTGTCCTGAAGAAACCTGTGTCTAAACGCTTAAAAAGATCATGTGAAAAATATATATGGACTACGTTCGTGTTGGATTGGCGAGCAGAATTTTCTGACAGCCCTCGTCCAGGGTGTCAGTCGGCGTATCGCTCATCAATGTGAGTCCGACAAGAGTGGCGATCGCCAATAGATCCGCGGCCACGCTCACAACAACGGCCGCGCTGCCTATCGATTAATTCATCAGGCGTTGGGTCGCGGGCGTCAATTGTTGTTGTCTACCCGCTCGTCTGCCACTGGCATTTGCCCGTGTCCCAGCAGGACGCCGGCGGCGTCAATCAGGAAAGTCTCGCGTTCCCACCACCGTAGCTGACCGCTGCCGACTACAGACGGCGCCACCGGCGGCAAAAGGGTCTCGGCGGGTACCAAAAGATGGAGAGAGAGAGAGGGAATGAGAGTCGTAGATCTCCTAGATCATGACTCATTCTCGGTTCAACTAAATACGAAACACCATTGTCGGTGACTTCAGGACAATTCACCTCTTTTAATGAAGTTTCAATTTTTGAGAATCAATATTTACTGATAAAACGTCTGTATGATATTAATCGGACGGAAATGGTGAATTTGGGACAGCAACGAATGAAAAAGACGAACCGAGCGGCGAACTCGCTTTAATAATAATATTTGACTATTATTTAATTAGAACTGGTAATTGCGAAAAATATAGTTTCATAATTGGTAGTGGTTCAACTCCCGGTCTGCTCGAAACTATATTTTTCGCAATTACCAGTTCTAATAAAATAATAGTAAAATATTATTATAAAAAGCGAGTTCGCCATCTTCATTCGGCGCTGTCACGAATTCACCATTTCCGATTAATATTTACTGTGTTTTAAAATCTCTAATGTCCATTACGTTATCCTTTATTCACTATAACGAAGAGCACTAAAAAATAATCTGAACTTATCTCTGTGTCCTATTCATGCGCAGTGTATTACTCACTCTAATTCTATAGAGCTGCTGGATGCGCAGATGTTTCTAAGAAAACGATCAGCACCTAAGAAACAAGACAAACAACTTGTTTCCGAATTTCAAGATCTTGTTTTTGCCACCTTACAAACGAACGTGAATACCCCTCTCGTGACCTTTGTCCCGCTTGACTCTGGCCTCGGTTCAACCCCATCTCATCCGTCTCCACCTTTTAGCCTTTTCCTATTTTATTTTTGCATGGCAGCAGCAGCAGCAGCACGCACATCACTGTGCAGAGAGGCATGATGCAACAACTCATCAAAAAAAGCACGCGAGCACACCCACAGCTTCGCCCGAGCAAAATGCCTTCTCTCCCCGCCTCTCTGCGTGCTTTTCACGGACCCGTGATCCTCTTCCTCTGCGCCACCCTCCACCACCATCACCACCACCACCACCGACACGCCCAATTCCACTCCATCGATTACAATGGCCGAAACATGACGAGCTGAAATTCTCCAACATGGCTGGCGAGATGCGCTCGCTCACTGTTGATGTTGCTGAACGGGGCAGTGTGAAATGAATAATTGTTTGTTGATGGTTCGGTCGGTGGATGAAGGTGGGGGTGGGGGAGGGGGATGGGTAGATAGTTGGATACCTGGTGCGAGTACATTGCTGGGGCAGGTTTAGTGAAATATCCAGCAACTAATCAGATAGATAGCTATTTTTCACAGTGTTTTATTGAAACAAACCCGACCACTCTGACCACATAAACTCATAGATATATTATATCCAGTTTTCGGCCAAATTATATATATTTCCTCACCCCATCATTTCCTACAGGCGTTTCTGTGCCCCTCTTGGTGCTTAGACACTATGCGAGGGACACTTTACTTTAATTCACAAATAATTAAAATGATTGATGGACTGCAATCGAGAGTCGGCAACAAGATCGTCGTCAATAAACTACGTTTACTTCTTCTGACCATCAGGAAATAAAGGAATTGCAGATTTGCGAAACACAAAAACAAACGTATGAGCTCACCTAAGACTTTCGTCACTACCCAAGAAATTAGAATAAATAAAATTAGGTGAGTTCATAATGTCTTTATGGTTCGCAAATCTGCAATTTCTTTATTTCCTGAAGGTCAGAAGTAAACGTTGTTAATTGACGATCTTGTTGCCGGCTCTCGATTACAATCCATCAATCATTTTATTTCTGTGTTATTACTACCATCGGCTTCATATCTATTTTGGATATCTTTCACATTTATCTTCGATTCCCCTTTTAGTGAAATTAAAATAAAATAAATATCGACTTATAAGAACTTAGAACTAAGATGAAGCATGTTTTATTACTATGTATAATGTTAATTATTTTTCCACGTTAATTTCATTAAGATTTATTTTCCCTTGAATTAGAATATTTATGTTAAGTGTTTAATTGTCATCGTCATGAAATGCTGCTTATATAAGCTTCCAAGTGCTATTAATTCATATTTTTTTAAAACTGATCAAACTAGCTGGGTCGTGATAAAAACTGTTGAGTACTTTTCTCGGAAGATCATGCCGGCCCTCCAACTGTACACGTCACGCGATATTCCTATATAATTTCCAGCAGCAGCTCAATCATCATCCCCCCCTTCCTCTCCCAATTTACTTCCCCCGCGTCCCAGCACACACTCTTCCATATAAATGCATTATTATATTGTGAAGACCCAATGAGTGATGATAATAAAATAGTCCAGTGATTTTTTTCATTGTGCTCTCATCAAGTGCTCTGTGTGCAGAGAAGCGCATCAGAACAAGCGGACTTGTCGATGGTTTTGTTAATTTGTCTATACTTTCAATGTGTAATCAGTTATATAAAATGTATACAGTCGTTTTACGTATATGTTGATTGGCCGCCCAAACGCTCACAACGTTTTTTACACGATTTAGCAGTACAATTTACAAAAAATAACTACAAGCCATTTCGGCCACACGCAGAAAATAGACGCGTTCATCGACAACATTGTGTGTGTGTGCAGCGGCCATCATGATTGCCAGTCTGTCGGATGCCCTTTTTCCATTTTCGAACAATGAATTAGCGTTTTATTGTTGCAATTACGGGGTCACCAGTTAGTGAATGGAAACGGTCTCTTGAATGGCAGCAACTGACCGTTGCTTTTTTGCGAACCTGGAAGCGGCAGATGCAAATTAAATAGGAGAATAGTAGAAAAACGACAAAAACTGTTTATTGGTCAGCTTCCAAACAGACAGTTCAATCCTCTTAGATATATAGGATGGTTTAATATGGCAAACAGGATATAAACGCGTTTATTACTCTCATTGTACAGAGATGTGGTGTTTTTTTAAACAATTTTTGCGTGTACTGAGGCCTAGCATTACAACGGAACTGTACAAAGTATAAAGAAAATGCTTCCATGTATAGGGACAATTGTTTTCGTTCATAGAGACCTTTTCGCTAAATTACCAATGAAAGTCCATTTTTAACAAACCTAGCAGTAACGCTGTCAATTACTTAATTCAACATGCTCCGATGACCACCATTCCATTAACAATATCGAATTTGGAAGTCCGCAAATCTCTTTGGCGTGTTCAGGATGTTTGTTCTACAGATGTAGTTTATTCTTTAGCACAACATTGTTCGTGCACAACTTTTCCTTCCCACACATGACCTTTAGAAGTTCTTGGATAACCAAGCATTGGATAATTAAGGTCTGATTTTCTTGGATATTAACAAGGCTTTTGACACAGTTCCTCAATATCGACTGTTAGCTAAAGCTCACGATTATGACGTCAGTACTCAAGTTTTTGACTGGTTATCAGCAAGTTGTTGTCTCTGGTGTCCATTCAGAGTGGTTAGATGTGACCTCAGGAGCGCCACAGGCCAGTGCTTTGAGGTTTCTTCTGTTCCTGCTGCGCATTAATGATATTGATATATGTAAAGGTTGTAGGATCCAGCATAAATCGACGATAAAATGATTTTTCTGGGGGAATAAGATCAGGACTCCGTTGAACTTCAGAGATACCTAGATTTGATAACTGATGTATCTGTTACATCATTATTCACGAGCCCAGATCAAAAGGTACATTTAAATGAACATGACTATTCTCTCTCTACCTTGGAGCACCTCTCAAGGTTGA
The DNA here is from genome assembly GCA_034698785.1 of Mycogona germanica. NCBI lineage: Eukaryota > Metazoa > Arthropoda > Diplopoda > Chordeumatida > Chordeumatidae > Mycogona > Mycogona germanica. Next base: position 19,645 of record JAQGBY010003038.1, read on the forward strand.
GTAATAGTACTGATAGTTGGGTTTGCTTATGCCCATAAATTTATCATGAAAAAATCAAAATACAAAAATGTGTCAGGCGATATCAGGTACGAATTTGACCAAAAACGTTCCACCATGCTCAATTATTAATTATTTGCAAAAATACTGGTCGCTTTGTAGGAACACTAAGATTTGAAGTTCTTCCCAGATGAAATTCAGAATAATTGCCGGTTAAGGGGCCCCCTGTTTTAAATACTTGGACGTCATCAGTTTAAGCCATTACATTTGTGATACCAAGAAGTTAGAATCACTTCCCGCTAGCGTAAGCGCAAGAAGAGACACACATCGAGCGAATACTCCGTATGTGTTTTATGTCGTGTGAAGATTTATACAAAGTGTACTGACGATTAGGAAAATCGTAATCACCTGCTGGTGAGATCACGATTAACTGTCGCCGAGTGCTATTTTATTATTATTTCTCGCCTTGCATCCACATGTCAATCTGAACACATGCTCAATGGCCTCGCTTGATTCAATGTCATCGCAAAGTGGAATCCACTTTACTGTCACGGATTTGTTCAAGGAAATGTAATGGATAGAAACAATTATTCATTTATCTACCTCTGCCCAGCTAGATACCACATTGTTCATCAGTACACCAATAATTTTATCGTAATAATAAATTAAAAATGTATATTTAATTTTGAAATTCGAATCGACAATATATTATATTAGCATTGCTAACGAACAAAAATCTAATTCTGTTATTTCAAAATGTTATTAATTAATTACTTTGAAATACTGCATTGAGAACAACATTTTTTATATAAAAATATATTGGAATCAACCAATACCTTGGCCTAGCCAGGTCATTACAATTACAATATTACAATATGTACCCACAAGCAGCCCCCAAGAGAGGGGCCTATGGCGGGGGTCGAATGACCAG
>JAQGBY010003039.1:0-20572 GCA_034698785.1 Mycogona germanica
ATATAAATTGTCTTAAACGACATTTCATCGAAAAATGAGACCACACATGTGTCATTTTTAAGATATCATTTTTAAGTATGCATGTGTCATTTTTAAGATATCATTTGTAAGTGTGTACTGCTCCAGGCTCGTTTTAGAGCACTCAGAGTATACCTTCTCACAGTGAATTATAAAATTGTTGGAGACAAAACCACCATTTACACAAACTATTGTGACTCGTACTTCAACTCCTATTTCCCCAGAGTGTCGACATCGGAATAGCCTAAATGAGCTTCAAGTCAAGAGCCTATTAGGATAGGACAACCACACCTTTGTCCTTAACTGGTCGTTCGACCCCGTCATAGGCCCCATCCGGGGCTGCTTGTGGGCACATATTGTAATTGTAATTGAAAGAAAATGTCATGTAGGTCAAAGCTTTTTTCAACGCCAACAGAGGGCACAAGGAACCCTTCTAGCAAATCCGCTTGTTTCTTAATTCGAGAAAATTCCCGAGTTGCGCCACTATGAGATTCACCGCTTCCAAGAGAGATTAATTAACGCCCCCTAGAGAAAGGGAAAATGGCTCCCAACACTTTCTCAAAATGATAATTGGGGAACATTTTTGAAAAAATAATTTGCAATAATTATTGACGAAGACCTTCATGGTGCTAAAAGGTTTGAATTTAGCACTGAAAAGCCAGGGTGGCCGAGTGGTCTAAGGTGCCAGATTTAAGCTCTGGTTCTCAATCGAGAGCGTGGGTTCAAACCCCACTCCTGGCAATAAAATGTTAATTGTTTTTGTTAACCACAGCTTAATAGAAGCAGGAAAGCTTTTCAATTTTTTCCCGCAGCAACAATTTGGCTGCTAGACACATTTTGGGGAATCTGCAGCTTTAGGCAGAATTTTGTCACTTTATATGAACCATATGGTCTCAGGAGAATGTAACACAAAATGGATAAGGCATTCTCGCAATAGTGATCACATTATTACTTCTGTTTGCTGAATGCCAAGAGCATTGGAAAACTTTATTGGGAATCTCCGCGTCTGTGTGTGTGTGTGCACCAAAATATGACATTTCTTGGCAGCAGCTTTTGTGAAAACCAGAATCCGTGTCCAATTCCATGTCTTCTTTTTATTGGAGTCTTTTTCAGCGTGGTATGTGCGGTACAAACACAGGAGGGGGAGGGAGAACTAAAATGATTTCCAAATATTTTTCTCTGTACTAGTATGGTGTAGATCCTAACATACACCCATGGTAAAATATAAGTAAATATATCGTTTATTTAAGAAAATTCGCCAACCTACAAAGTTGTAGAATATGTGATGACTTCCAATGTATGTATCATAGAATCACTTTTTTGTTTTCTTGATGACTTTGATCGACTTTGCTATTTTTATAACGTAAGTCTCTTTGCTTCAAAACCGAATCCGAATGTCAAATTATAACGCATTTTCGTTTCCAATCCATGGAGGTGTATCAATAAATGATTAACCCAAAACCAAGCTGTCAGATTGAACTGAGCTGCATCTCTTCTCAAGAATCCCATCTAATCGGATTGATTCTAAAATAAATCGATGGATTCGACCGCAGAATATTTTGAACCATCTCAAACCACTCGAGCTTGAGAATTACATGTATTTGTGCTTTGGTGAGAACCACCACAGACGTGAGAAGTGATTATTCTTTGCGTCGCACTCACACGGATGCCGTTTTAAAATCATGTATAAGAAAGCATACGTCTTGCCAACGAACTGAAAGGTCTAGAAGCAGCTACCTATATGCCTCAAGAAAAAGTAAGGCGGCTTCGTGACGTATTTTTGGGGTATTACAATCGCCACATCCTGAGAGGAACGGATGAATCCTACGTTTTTGATGAGCACCTTAAGACACACGACGAAAAACGAACGGTTCAAGAAATTTACAAATTGGACACCACACACACACACATCGCAGTTTTTCAAAAAATGCTGAAAGCGCCGATGCGAGTCCCCACGTATAATTTGTTTAAGGAAGGAAGGAAGACTGTGGGGAGAGATTACGTTTTGCTTTGGCGGAGAAGTCGCACGAATGGCCAAATGGCACGATTCCAAAAGACGTGTGTGAGTGTGTGTCTCTCATCAAAGAAGAGAGGGAGAACAAGAAAATGGTAAGGGGAAAATAAGGATGAAAAATGTTAACGCCCAGCACCCGACATTAGGCAAATAGACTGGAAGGACTGACTCACTCTCTCCGTGTCCTGTCAGGGAGCTCTAGACTGTTAACACTGAGCTTTATGGATTCGTGTGTCACTCGTTGGCTTGAGTTGTGCGCTCATATCTATCTAAAGCGAATGTTGCTGACACGAACAATATGTGGCGGAAGCATGCACAATGTCACTCAACAATGTCTGGAAAAAACACTCATTTTCTAAATAGAAAAAATTGCGGCATGGGCATTTTTGTTAATATTGATAACTAGAGACATGACCCGGTTTTGCCCGGAAAAAGTGTGTTTTCATTTTATAATGAGACTAGAAGGTTACCCAGCTTTGTTTGGGTTTACAGTAACCACCAATGAAATAAAAAATTAATTGTTTAAATTTACCGGCTATTTTACGTGTACGCGATAACACACATTATCTGGTTTGCTTGGTTGGATCTGTTATCTGGTTTGCTTGGTTGTCTCGTGAAATCGACAACGTAATACTTTTGATGTGGAGACGCCATTTTTTAAGTTTGAAGCGAAAGGGAGATTATCCAGAATTTGGTAACGGTTATTTTTTTTCAAACGTTTATACACACATTATCTGGTTTGCTTGGCTGGATCTATTATCTGGTTTGCTTGGTTGTCTCGTGAAATCGACAACGTCATGCTTTTGATGTGGAGACGCCATTTTTTAAGTTTTAAGTGAAATGGAGATTATCCAGAATTTGGTAACGCTGATTTTTTTCAAAAGTTTATGCACGCAGAGTAAATCCACACAGGCACGTACATAAAATATAAAATTCGCCGAACCAAACGAGAAACCGATGAACGAGATTGTGATTAACTTTCACAAAAATGATAAAGTCTCGCTTGTAAATAAATGAAAGTAAAACGTGATAATGGACGCGACTTGGGTTCTGATAAAATAGACCCTAAGACACGGTCAGTTGACTCCGCGGACGGTAAAAAAAAGGAAAAAACACGAATAAACCGTTAGACAAGACGATCGGTTATTTTTTTAAATAAATATTGAAAATTGAGATCTGAAATTCCGTCGCTAGCGAATTATGGCGATGTACTGTCTGGAGATAAAATTTTATGCAATTTCTTTAAGCCGTTCGAGAGTTAGTCTCCGAACAAGAAATCAGATTCTTAGTTTTATAATATAGTAATATATAATATAGTATAGTATAATATAGTTTATAATAATCACACACCCGGCAAGACTTTTAAAAAAAATACATTTGAAAATATTATTTTGTGTGATATTCATTTTTCGGCAATCAGTTGAAAATGACAGAGGATTTTCTTCCTATTTAATGAAATTGTATTATGAGATTTTAAATAAAAAATCACTGGCAGCATTCATTGGTAGCAGGTGAGAGCGCTCTTGAGCAGAAGAATAGCGCTCTCATCGTCTGCGACATTTCGACCAAGAAGCGACGCCATATTTATGTGAACTTCCCTGTGAAACAGTGAATCTTCAACTGCTGATATTCCAAAAAAAAAACACGCAATGGAGACCTGAAACTAGATGCGTTGACCTAGGAATTTGCGAAACTAAATTCTGTCCAAATTTTATTGCGCTATGTTTCAGCGTTCTTGAGTTTTCGATGTGTCAGAATCACCATCACCAAGCAAAATTTAATATTTATTTTGAGATGTTTAGAAAATTTTCCTGAAACATTTAAAGTTCTTGGCACTTTTCACTGAAATCACAATTGATTAGAGTAAAATATTACAACAAAGAATACACTAATTAATAAAATCCATGTTTAGTTTACAAGAACAAGGTTTCTTGCGTCCACCGTGTTGTAACCAGGTCATCCCCAATACGAGAAGCTCGCTCTCGTTTCCATTTTATTTGGTTTAACTATTTTGTAATGACTCTGAAACACATTTCCACCGTATTTATCACTCGAAATTTTGTTGTTGGCGTCATCCTCTGCTTCTTGATCGCCGCGAATCCACAAAAATAGCCTGAAATTCGACGAAAATCGGCCCCACACTCCTAATGTCACAAATCGGCTGACTTAAAGATTTGGCCGTCAGAGGTCGCCCATACGCTCCCGACGCGATAAGCCGGCCCAAGTGCGCAAGTCTTGTCGCTAATTCGGTGAAGATGAATTGGCGAGCGCCAGACGCTGACAGGAGAAGAAGTCGATTTTTGGCGACGCCGGTTGGCCACTGCCAAGAAAATTTGCTTTTAAACACCGAGCAACTGCTCCTGGCCAGCAGGTTTCACGCCAACGAACAATCATCGAATATGCCTCGAATTTGCCCTGCCCTTGGGTCGTCACCATGCCATCAGCAGCGATCAAACTTTATATTAATATCGCCCTAGGATCCTCCTTTGACCCTTTCCCCCTTCCATGAACGAAGCACTTTCCCTTCGAATTTCGTGATTCGCATGGTCACATGAGGGATCCTGCGTTAGACGACGTGATGCGTGACGTCATTATATCCACGTTCAACGTCTTATATGTGACATATCGTCATAGGATGTAAAAAAATGAAATGCAAACAATTTGATATCCTCGTCAGACTTGAGGTTCAGTAAACTGCACTTTGATATGATATATTTCTGTAATTGTATTGTAATTGATCTCATTTTTCAAATATTTTCATTTTCAAATATTTTCATTTTCAAATTATTCCATTTTATTATAAAATATTCCAAATTAGAAAATAGAATTTTTGAAAACGAAATATTGCGCCATTTAAACAGGAATCTGTGGAGATCACTGCAGAATTTTAACAAAATAATTTTTTAAAGTAATATTCGGTTAATTGTATTTTTTTGTACTGTATATTTTTCAATTTCGTGTTTGAGACAACCGTCACAGGGCACACACATTACCGGCGTTTTCATTGTCGACCATTCCACGTTTGGTTCCGTGAAAATGTCATTTTGTTTTGGCCCGACAATACGTGACGATTGCTCTGGAGATTTGCAACGTTCCCTTCTGCGTTAAACCCAAACAAAACGAAAATTCCATAGAGCCGAACGTGCAATGATCGATAATGTAAACGCCGCTTTACACGTAATCGATTCTCCGATGCCTGCATCATGACCACATCATGACCCACCACATAAAATTAAACCTCTTGCCAGGAGTGGGGTTCGAACACACGCTCTCGATTGAGAACCAGAGCTTAAACCTGGCGCCTTAGACCACTCGGCCATCCTGACTTGGACAACTTCAAACATTGAGAAACCAAAATTAAAGTTGTGCCCGGGACAGCGTTGGACGCGAAAAGACGAACAAGAGTTGGCGATAACTCTTCTAACAATAAATAATTGTTAAATATTATTTCAAAATTTCTTTACTAAATTAGAAGAACATAGGAACTGATAATACTACTATGACGAGTTTTAGTTAATTCATATTTAAATAGTAGTTTACTATTATTTATTGTAGGAAGAGTTATCGCCAACTCTTGTTCGTCTTTCTCGTCCAGTGCTGTCTTGAACACAACTGTTAGAACTGTTGGACAAGGGTAGGGTTATTTCGAGTCAGGATGGCCGAGTGGTCTAAGGCGCCAGATTTAAGCTCTGGTTCTCAATCGAGAGCGTGTGTTCGAACCCCACTCCTGGCAGCTGGTTTATTCTTTGTGGCGGGTTCTGATGTGGCGAAAGAGCGCCTGTTGGCGCTGTTTCATAGTCCATTGCTGGTTTCCATCGCATGCATCGGAGAAATCGATTACGTGTGAAGCGGCGTTTAATTGTAATTAACTGAAACTCGTCATAGTAGTATCGTCAGTTCCCAGGTTCTTCTAGTTTAGTAAACAAATTTTAGAATAATATTTAACAATTATTTATTGTTAGAAGAGTTATCGCCAACTCTTGTTTGTCTATTCTCGTCTAGCGCTGTCCCGGACACAACTTCCATTTTATTTTGCTTAATCAAGATGTCCTATTTCTATTATTTTGCCACAAAGAAACCGTCCGTTCAAGAGCACTGCAGAGAAGCCTGCTTTTCTCTGAATGGGGTGCTTTTACTTTCAGACCGTTTTTTTTTTTAATTCATTGAAGTCGTTGATCGTAAGTACTTGATGATAAATGAACAGCAATATCAAAAACAAAATAAGATGACCACTTCAGCGTCATCAATATACAGTAGAAATCTATAAGACATAAACGTATATCCATAAGAGAAGCTTGTCTAAAGAACTTGGGAAAACAACGCACATCTGTAAGGGGGGAGGGAGGACTGATGAAGTCTGTGCTTTCGGTTTATTCCAATTGGCAGACAGCTGAGAGCGTCACCAGCGGCAACAACTGTAACCAAGTGGTTCCGACGCGATAGCGCCCAGTTCCGACCAGAACGATCAGAACGTAAGCGAATCCTGTGGCTCTCAAAACCATGTCCACATGCTCATGTTCATGGCCATGGACCATGGTCGATGGCCATATCAAAATGTCGACAAGTATTGACCTTTAGCAACCTCATCCTAAGACCTTCTTACATATAAAAAGTGAGTTATCCTCATCAAGAGCCGCAAAAATATTTCAATAGTTAATTCTGCCTATTGTCACGCAATGCGGCGCTGCGGGCGCTCGCTGCAGGTTCGACGGCATGAGTGTCAAACATGAAAATCTAAGAAAAGCATGACATTAATTTATTTTTCCCGGACATGTTTACTTTAAATGTTTAATCAAAATTCTGAAGTGGGGTCTCAAGATTCTCGCACTAAAAATACACAACCTTATATCTGAAATTCAAAATCGATTTCCTCCCATCTCCTATCTCGTCTGATGGTGGACTCTCGCGATCAACACATCTGCATAATAGACGCCGTCATGTCGACGAACGCCAGAAGTTTTGTTGACGCGTCAATTCACATGCGCCACATTTGCCTTTTGTCTACAAATTGCTGACGACAGCTCAATAACAAAATTGAGTGCCGGGAATCAATCCAAAATGACCGAACCCGAGCAGACATAAAATGGGATTGGTGATGCCAAACCCAAGTCTGCATAGGAATCGTTGGTAAATAATGATCCTGGGTACTCAAATGTACCGAAAGGATCCACAGGCATTCATCTATTCTGAAACATGAACGATAATAATATTTTAGTGTCGCTGTATGTATCATGTTTGCAGGTACAATGAACTGAAATAGCTGATGGCTAGAGAATTTCGTCTGGGAATTAGATTCGTATGGGTATATGTTTTTAATTTGGGTTTTTCTTCCGTTCCAGTTGCTGGGCAAAGTGGAGAGTCACAGCACCCGTCATGGCACGAAATCAGCCAACGAATTCAAAAATCAAAACAAGAAATCCATACCGTGTAAGTAGAAAATATTCAATTTATTTGCTCTTCACCCTCGATCACTTCATTAGTACCATTGTCGTTTGCACAGAAACTCAATTAAGAATAGCAAAAAATAAAAAGATTAAAAGATGGCGGATATATTTATGGAAAGTCCATGTTGATGCTTTTGCCAAAGGCTTCCAAAAGCTTCCAGCCAAAGTATTTTCTACATTTAAAAAAATAAAATTGACAGGTCGCGTTTTCTGACGCAGAATCTTAATAAAATTTTAGAACTTAATACTAACTTATTCACTTAAGAGAGTTCATTAATTTATTGTACTGAAGATGGCGGATATATTTATGGAAAGTCCATGTTGATGCTTTTGCCAAATGCTTCCAAAAGCTTCCCGCCAAAGTATTTCCAACATTAAAAAAATAAAATTGACAGGTAGCATTTTCTGACGCAGAATCTGAATATAATTTAAGAACTTAATACTAACTTATTCACTTGAGAGTTCATCAATTTATTGTATGAAGCACCTCACCACCTCACCTATCTGCCCTGTTCATATCGACGATTTCATGCCAAAAGGAGTATTTAAAACGTCATCTAGGGATAATGAGATTCGCCAATACGCTGGTGGCGTTTTATCGTCCGTGTATCACTTATTTTGCCGAAAAAAGGGTTCAAAATAACCTCGTTAAGTGCTGTGTATGGGCAAGATAATGGTTTCGTTCATTTTTGCCCTTAAATAGCGTCGCGTTGAGTGATATTTTTGAATAGGTTTGGCCATCTGGCCACCTTATCATCGACCTGTTCGTCGTTCAGAATTTGAGTGGTTTTTTCTTTTGGCTCAAGTGCTTTTTGGTGAACATGTGCGGTTATCGTCAATTATTTTCGGAACGAGACCGGGAATGACTCACGGCATCAATATGATTAGCAAACAAACACAAAAAATTAACCAGATGCCAACCAAAATCCAGACGTCATACGCGCACGTTAAAACCCCGTTCCAAGAACGGGCGAATTCCTACCGTCCTTTCCTATTTGTATATATAGGCGGATTGTAAGAAATTTCAAAATTTATTATTTCAATTTGCAACCCGAAAGGCGAATGAAAATTTAACTTCAAAATATTTTGTTTCAAATATAAAGAAAATAGATACTAAAATTGCAGATTCTCGGTGACGAAGACCAAAGCACTGTGCTTTAACATTTTTAGAAATTAAATTATTGACTAAAGGAAATATCAATCGGGATATGTTACTGTGCAGTAATTTGAACAAAGAAACGAAGATGACGATTTACTATTGTTATTTCGTGGAAAGTCAATAAAACAAATCACGAATTTTGTGGTACAATTTCGAATTATCTTTCATCGCATTAGGCATATTCGAAGAGCTGTTTATTGTTTAAAAAAATCGAACAATTTCGTAATTTTTTCTTTTTCTTATAGACGATTACAATCGAGTTGTTCTCGATCCCATTCCTGGCATTCCAGATACCGATTACGTCAACGCCTCATACATTGACGTAAGTTACACAGATTTATTAGTGAAGTTGGTTCGTCGGGAAATCCAACCTTATTCACATAATTCTTTTGAAATCCTTAAAAAAGAAGCAGCAATAAAATGTTAACTTGGGAAGCTGACCTAAAGATATCAGCTTTGGATATTGTGACTGCAAATGTGATTGGTTTTTCAATTAATTGTTTACTTTTCTTGTTCGTCGTTTAGAGTTTGTTAAAACCCAACGCTTACATCGCCACTCAAGGTCCAAACGAGAAAACGGTGGTCGATTTTTGGCGTCTGGTGTGGCAAGAGCGAAATCCCTGTATTATAATGTTGACGAAAACTTTCGATTTCGTTAAGGTAAGTTCTATTGAGACGACTAACAATTATAATTATAAATTTTACCAGCAAGCAGCCCCCAAGAGAGGGGCCTATGGCGGGGGTCGAAAGACCAGTTGGTGACAGAAATGGATTTATTTTAAAAGGCTCTGGATTTGAGGCTCTAGGAATTGTCTCTAGGAATTGTCTAGGTGTTCCAGAAAATACACCAAACAGCAATCTCCTCGTAATAATTAATTTCTTTATTATCATTAAGATCATGCCCAAAAAATTCAAACCGCTCAATCAGATACAAATATTTATTGGATTACAAGTTTGAGGGAGATATTATCTGGCAACATTGCTGGACACGATAGATTCAATAAAATGATCCAATTACACCCCAAAAAATAATTTCAGTATCAGAAGAAAAGCTGTTTAATTATAGGTGATTCCATTATTATAAAAGTTTTCCAATGATGAAATTTGAACCACAATTGCATTAATCAATACACTTGCTATGACGTAATCAAACAACTGCAGTGGTTTTCTCCACCCATAATAATTTATCAAACGTCACATCAATAATAGCCATGGAATCACCTGCAGTGTATATACTATATTGCGTGGCTCGATAATAATGCTTTTTCCAGGAAGAAAAAAAATATGCGTGTGTGATCAAAGGTTGATTCCAAAAGTAGCATGAACAGACGGACCATGATACTTGCCTCAAAGTACAGATTAATGTGATGTGCAAATACTCAAACATGAGTAACTAAAACGTCGTTATTAAAGATATTTTATAATCAACTAGGCTAAAGGATCCGGCTTCAGCTGGGATCATAAATCGGGGAAATTGCGATACTCGATATTATTCGATACTATATCGATAGTTTACCAACGAAATTATTCTTACAGTTTCGCGCATCACCACGTGGAAGCGTAGTTTTCATCTTTCCTTTTCTGTCGTCAAAAACCACACAGCCCTTTTCCCTTAGCTTCCATGCACCATATGGTCACCACATACTCGCAATCGTAACTCGTCCCTATGCCCATAGGATTTGTGATAGTTGTGTTTATTAAATTCGCATCTCATGTATGCAACAACACAGATACCTAAAATAAGTTGCTTTGATCTATAAATTTCATGGCGCGTTACACCATTTGTGAGCAATCGAAGAACAGGACAGGAAAGGAGAGACCAACTTTGTTTTATTGCATTGTTAGAAGAGTGTTGTCATGCTTGCTAATTGGTCGATTGAGCTTTTTTTCATTTTTTCTAAATGCGCCTTTCAAAAATGAATTTCCAACATTTGAATGGGTATTCAGAAACCGTTCTCAAATTCTGATGCTTATTGGTAGTCTCTTTTGCAAACAGAAACACAAGTAATCGGAAATGGTGAATTCGGGACAACACCGAATGAAGAAGCCGAACCGAGTGGCGAACTCGTTTTATGATAATATTTTACTATTATTTAATTAGAACTGGTAATTGTAAAAAATATAGGGTTTCGGACAGTCTGCTCATTCGAACAGTCTGGTAGAAGCTCTACATGTTTAGCAATTACCAGTTCTAATTAAATAATAGTAAAATAATTCGCCACTCGGTTCGTCTTCTTCATTCGGTGTTGTCCCGAATTCACCATTTCCGATTAATATTATCCAGATGTCCTAAGAAATCTTTCTCACTAGAAACACAAGTAACTTCAATTACATTTAGAACTCACGTTTCAATTCGAGCAATTAAATTAAGATTGTTAACTGCAGCACTTCACGATGCCTCAATAAATATCAATTGGCCCCAAATTGCTGTTACTTATTGACTCCCCCTCTCACTCTTACCAAAATCACCAGTCATCTGGTGGTTGTGGTGATGGCAGCGGCGGTTGAAAGTAGCCACACTTGGCGTGTAATTGCATAAAAGAGCCCGCATGGAACGAATCCAGTATCGGCTGTATACACGTAGGAGACAATAATTTATCCATTCCGCAGTCAAGGTGGTGAGTGCAATGGGAGTTGTTTATGAAATAATGTCCTCCGCGGTTTGCGATTCTTTTTTTCTCCCTCTCACATCGGCAATATCGCGAGATTGATCTTGCACGCCCCCGACCGTGTCCACCCGGATGGCCTATCGTGTCATGGAGAGTGGCGCCATCCGACGACTACAGTAAAAGCAGAAACGAACCATGACGAGCATCCGTTTCATCCAAGACGTTCATATGGCAAAATGTCAAAAGAACATAAGAAACCAGGAACTGGATGGCCTTGAAGCAGCCCCCTCGGGTGGCGTAATGGTTAGCGTGCTTGCCTTCAATGCTCGTATCGCGGTTTCTGGTTTCGATTCCGGTCGACACCTTCGGAATTTTTTGGGCGAGAGAATTTCTTTCGTAAGCTTTCTTTCGGAATGGAAGTAAATCGTGATCCGTGTGTGTACGATATCAGGACACGTTAAAGATCCCTACCTAAACCAAGCATGAATTAGGCAAAATTACCAGGTAGCCTTCTGGGCCTTGAGTCTAGAAAGGTGGCAAACCTCCTCAACAAACATTTTATTTATATATTTTTTTTGTTTCCTTTCATTTGAATCTATTTGAAGCAGCCATCCATGTGATTGGTGTGCGAGTAAGGAATGGCGAGAACGTTCGTTTTCTTAGTGGTAGCGATGACAGGTGCACAAAATTATTATGAAAATTCTGTGACATCTGTTCAAGTTTTGAACAGGTGTCACGGGATTCTGTTGTTGAATCGCTTGTAGTGATTCCAACAATTGGAATAAGGAGAGCGCCGCTGTTTTTAAGCAGGAGCCTTCGTTGAATAGAAGTTATCAAGAATGGCCATCTTGGCGTAAAAGATCCCTACCTAGGTATAGTTTATACACTCGGAACTAAGCCCGGGCTAGGCAAAATTACCAGGTCGCCTCCTGGGGGGATTTTATGTGGAACTCCTTAACAAATATCTCAGGGAGAACATCTTGGGTTTGGAAAAAAAAACCTCTCAGATTAGTTCAAAACTATTTTTTGAGATTTGTATGTGGAACTCCTTAACAAATATCTCAGGGAGAACATCTTGGGTTTGGAAAAAAAAACCTCTCAGATTAGTTCAAAACTATTTTTTGAGATTTGTAATGCCATCAATTACCAGCAAGATTCACCTTCTTGTTTTTACCTGATTGAATTTCACAATAGATCTAACGGGTTGCACCACTACGATAGTATATACCCGAGAAATCGGACACAGGCGCCCTCTTGAAAAAGAAAATGCCCCCATAATTCCAGAATATTTATTTGGTGTAATCATCACGCGATGACTTCATGGTATTGGGGATCTCCATCCACTCCACCACGCTGATAACAATGTGTACCGCCATTATACTGTATGTCACGCCATCGGCGCCTCTCAGTAATTATCCCAGAGTCACAAAATGGACGCCAGTCCAAAAGATCCTTCGATGGTTCTCAGGTTATCGGATACTGATATTATCGGTTATTGATACAATGAAATACAATGAAACAAAGTTGGGTTTCCTCTCTGGGAATCAAGAGATCACCAACGGCGTAACGCAGCGCCATGAAATGGTCATTACAACTTACTGCGGGTATTGATGTTGTTACGTTCATGAGATATGAATATCATGAACAAAAATACCGCAGAAACTATGGACACCGGGAGGAGTTACGAATGTGAGTATTGGTGTCCACATGGTGCATGGGAGAAATTATATCTACTGATAGCTTAAGAGAGACTGAATGGCGAAAGGGTTAAATGAGGTTGTATGTTTGACGTCACAAAAGCAAAGACAATTGTGAACTTTAGAACAATTAAAAACGACGCATTGACTTAGTGATGCGCGATTATCTAGCATCATTTTCCTCGTTTACTATAATGCTAACTGCATGATTCTTTGGAAACCAACAAGAGGGTACCATCAACTACAATGCACAGTGGCCATGCATTGGCGTGCAAAACCGATTCAATTTAATACAATAATTTTTCTCCACTTCTATATTTGCAGGTCATGTGTCAACAGTATTGGCCAGCTCAGCTCAACAACCCGACCATGTATGGTGATTTGGAGGTAGTCGTCAACGACGAAGAGCTGCTCGCCAATTTCATCATTCGAAACATCAAAGTGAAGAAGGTTCGAACAGTTCGACAACATCGGTTAATTTTTGACTTAATGTGAGGAAAGAGCAACCACAAACAAAAATTAATCGAGAACTGACAAAACAATTATCCAAAAGAAAATTGATTATTGGTCCCACTTTTTGTTTAATTTTAAATCAAATAAATGAAATGTACAGAATAAACCTGAAACCATGGACCCCTTTTATTATTTTTAGTGAGTAAGCCAAAAACAATCCGATTATACCACAACCAAAAATAATTTGGTGATAAAAAAGATAAGTCCCACCTTGCCAGTGGCGCACTCTACCGATGTGATACGTAATTACACAGCGCGTCTGCTATATAATCAGCTGAAAAATTCCTTTAGTAATAGAAGATAAGTATGCTATCAAGTTTCTTCGAGAAAACAAAAAGCATGGTACAAAACGACTTCTTAAAAGAGTTCCCAAACAATGGATGGATGTGAAACATGCTTTGGGAAAGATAGACCAAGACGGAACTGTTGAGCTTCGTCGTGAAACTGTTCGCAGATCAAACAGTGTGCCAACGGATGACAACATCGATGATTCAAGAAGGACATTCTCAAACGCACTTTCCCCAGCATCATATTGCTCATCAGATAGGCATTTCTCAAACTTCTGTGGTTCTAAAAGAGAAGGTCTACAGAAAAAGATTAACAATATGGATGAACTGAGAGAGCAGATTCAGAAGGCGTGGAATGAGCTCGACCAGCGGACAATTGATGCAACAATTAGAAAGTGGCGCTCCCGACTTCATGCATGTGTTAATGCTGGTGGCGGCCATTTTAAACATATTCTGAAATAGCCATCATTCTGGCAAATGTGTTCACGTCATTTGTACCAAATTTCATAATAATCGGCTTATTAAAAATAATAATAGGGATCCATGGTTTCAGGTTAACCCTGTTTGTGAGATAAAATGCTGTTGAAGTTGGTTAACCTAAGCCACATAAATTTCGACTTCTTAAAGCGACGAAGGAGGTTGGCCACGCTTTGGCCAACCAACGACTTGTTGCAAATAAAGAATATCCACGCTGTACCGGACATGTATTTATATATATAGAGAGAGCGATGTTTGACATTTACCGGTTTGACCAGCGCTTCTAATTGGTTCGTTTTCCCTGTTGTTGCATCACCCAGGGTGACGAGATTAGGCCCGTCATCCATTTCCACTACACCGAATGGCCGTCTCACAACACGCCATTCGCCAGCGGCCTGTTGGAGTTTCGCCGACGGGTGCGTCTCTACATGCGCAACGTCAAATCCGAGGGACCCGTGTTGGTGCATTGCAGGCAAGACCGATTTCTGACAGCCACCCTGTCACTAGATAACGTCCGTCACATCAAAACTGAATTTTTGACAATTCGTTATGACGAGTAACGACAATCGATATTTCCGCCCTTTGGCTGTAACTAGTAAAGAAAATGAATTTAAAAAAAAAACATTATTTTGTCCAGTCCAAAAGTCCAGAATTGGCACCCAATGATAACTAAAGGTAGGACGACAAGTGCGTCATCTAGGGGAAAATTCTGGTGATGACAGTCCGGATTCTCTCAGCTCCAGATTTAACCACCCAGTATTTTTGTAAGCAACCAAGATGGCTCGGTGACATCATTGACAACTTTTCTCAATGGATTTCAAATTTATTTTGGGTCGTACGTCCGACGTTGGAGTGCGCGGGAGAACGAAGAAGAAAAAAACTAACCAGAACTAATGACGTCACAAAATGATAACATTTTTTTCTCTCGTTTCTCCTCTCTCGTAGTGATGGCGCTGGTCGAACTGGAGTCTACCTGGCAATAGATACAAATTTAGAATTGGCCGAGGAAGACTCCGCCTTTGACGTGTTTGGCTACGTGAAGAAGCTGCGCGGCGCGAGACGTGGCCTAGTGGAATCTTTGGTACAGTGAACAAATTTGTTATATTCCGTATCTTGCGCATGAACTAGATTTGGATCTTGGAAAGAAAAATAAAATGTCAGCTTTGAATACACCGAACAAATAAACTAATAAGCAATCAACATTATGTCCGGTAAACTTTTTGTGAAATGTGTATTCCGAAACTTCCGTTCACAGGTACTTTTTGAGACCACAAATAACTCTTATGAATAAGCTGTATTTATTAAAATTTCTGCACTGTGCGCGCCTGACTGTATTTGTCCAAGTGCCACCAAGCAAGCAACCATGAAAAAATTATACATTTGAATTTTACAAAGAATTGCCACCCAAATTAAACAATTGAATTTTACAAAAACCCATTTAAAGTTGTCAGAAAGTCATAATATGATAAACAATTTTTCACAAAGTTTGAATTTTTAATTGAAGTTACAAAAACTGCTTGACTTCTGTTGACAGTTTATCATGTTAATGGTTTAAAAATACTAATAAAAATTCATTTTGTTAGCTCATTATTGTGATAGAAACTGTTTCTGTTAAAGCTCATTTAGACCGGATGATTTTGGTCGCATGAGAGCGAAAAAACTGTCGAAGAGTGGCTCCTATGTGATTTTTTCGATTCTGAAGGAGCCCTCGTATGGGATCTGTTTACTGAGCACCTTCTGTGCGCTCACTGGGGCTCTGCTCTAGAAATAGCATGAGCGACAATGGCACAACAAAAAAGCGCTCATGTTTCATGCATCAGCGCCTCCACTGAGAAACATTTTCATTAAATTTACATGCAGCCGCGCCATCTATGGAGCAAATATTACTAATAAAGAGTAGTACACGCCTATGTATTCAAACAAGATAGGGGATGAGCGGAATGCTGGACGCAAAACCAAAAAGGCGATAAGAGTTGGCGAACCTCTTCTAATATAATAATAGTAAACTATTATTTAAAATGAAAAAATTAAACCAGAAAACCGTTGGAACTGACACTACAGATAAGACGATGACGATTCACATAAACAAATTTACCACATCCACATCTACCGTGGAAAATTACTAATTATATTTACCCAAGGTAGACAGTACCGGTTTCACGCAACACCACTTGCAATCGATTATCAGCTGTCTTTAGAATAATGGAAATTTTGAAAATAAAATATTAATAGAGCACCTCGGACCTGAGCGCACGTACTGGATATGCGACCAAATTCGAAGACTGCGAAATTACAAAAGAAAGCCAATATGTAAAGCAAACGTAGACACAGGCCACTATGCCACTAGGCACTCCTTTTTTTTTTTAGCCCTAACGGCCATTTAAAAAAACGTCCATAACGTATTATATTAGAAGAGGTTCGCCAACTCTTATCGCCTTTTTGGTTTTGCGTCCAGCATTCCGCTCATCCCCTATCTTGCAAATATTACAACGGTTTGTGAATGGAGATCCTCCGGAGTATCAATGAAAAAGATCGTGAGAGCGTTGGTCGCATGGGAAAATTCCCATTACCCATGCGACCCAGAAAAACCGTACCCATGCGACCAAAATCATCCGGTCTAAACGCGACTTAAATTATACAAATGACGGTAACGGTTTTTGTATGCGCAACCCTAAATTTATAACCCAATATCTTTTTTACGTAATGCATTTTGTTATCGCCTTCCCACAAAAGTTGGCATTGAAAACAAACCCATCAATCATTTAAACGTTTCCCCATCTTTTGACGAAGAAATTATAATTTTTTGGTCGGTTGCCAAGCACTTTTCAAAGGAAATAGCTACCCCTTTCCCTTAAACGACATCTTCGGATGCTCGAGAGTGAAACCGTGCTTCATCATGTCCCTGACCTTCCACCACCCACGAACCACAGAAACCTGCGTTTCTGAATCAGAAAATCCACAGAAACCTGTCTCTTTGCAACTTTATGGAGACCACATCAAAAATAAAATCTTGCAAATCAAAATCTCAATTAAATCTTCAAAACTGAAATATAAAATTATCCACAAAACTAAAGAATCCTGACGACACATGACAAGCGGTTTTTTCTTCCAGAAGTGATAAAGCTAATTTTCAATTTGACATTGCACACGCTTTTGACACTCTGATTACCATTTGGATCGATTTCAGTTGCCTAGTCCACCAGAGGTCGCCACAAGCGAGTGCGCATCAAGCCTATATCCAATATAGTGCGGTCTGTGAAATAACGGACGCAATCGATATAGCTACCCCTATGACGAAATCCAATCACGGGATCCAGTAATTAAGTTTGCGGCTAGATCTAACCGATCGAAAAGAATCAGGGTTCCAAAGTTGACACCCGTGCTCACACGAGAGAGATATACGACGTCGTATAACACAAAAGGCGTCAGCTGAACATAATAGAAAATCTCTCCAGGGAATATTGGGCAATAGAATTTCAATATACCAAACTTCTAGTCGTGTGATATGAGATTGAGACGGCCCTCATAATTTAACCTAAAATGACACCATAGATTGTGAAGCTCAGATAGGGAAACAATGGGAGGTCACACCGTCGTGGCAAAACCACAAAATTAGCATAACAATTTCGTTTGTATTCTCGATATCACGGGAACTCATCCGTATGGTCTGAAAGAGATCTTAATCTCACCAATCAGAGATTGCCAAAATTGAGACGATTTTAGTAGTTTTAGAAGTTTTAGTTTTAGAAACAAATAAACATATAATGCTGTTCGAATGCAAAATTTATTATTCAGATTGAAAATGTCAATTTTTTGGATTTCTTATGTTTGGTTTCAATTTTTTATTTTATGTAGGACCAATACAGATTCATTTACGAAACGCTGGAAGAACATCTGCAATGTGGCGCGTCGTTCTTTTCCGTGGCGGAACTCTCGCAAAAACTGAAGTACAAATCCATGAAGCATGGCATCGGCCGTCAGAACGAATACCAAAGAGAATACGAGGTAGTATTCGATTTTTTCCCCATTTAGCTAGGTTCTTTTTATTCATAATTCATATCTCATGAATACCACAAAAACCTGAAACAACCTCTGTTCACCGGAGAAATAATTTGCTGCATTACATCTATCCAGTTCAAATTTCATGACGCTGTGTTACGTCGTTGGTGAGCTGTCGAGGCACGGAAAACATGTTCAAATTTCCTGCTAAAACTGTTCGTGTTTGTTTTTGAGACGGTTTGTGGTTCTAATGTTTCGGTCATAAAAAACACACTAAAACTCTTTGCTTCTTGCTATATCATTTCAGAAAATCTGCCGGATGACGCCGAAATTTTCGATTGGGGACTGCGCCGGCGGTCACCGCCAAGAAAACCGTGACAAAAATCGTGACGTCATCGTCGTACCTCGTAAGACCTCTTCAGACATTATTACGAGTGTAACAGCAAACGTTGGTTCCAATTGTGTACTTTGGGTGCAGGAGATAGATTCCTCACTATGCCAAAGTTCACTAATAGTTGCCAACGTTTTCCACTAGGATCGCGACTGCTTCATTTGAAATTTGTTAATGCAATTGCAATCCAATATCAGCAGAGTGTTGTTAATATTTAATTTTTATTTGCGTTTAGCGGACAATTATCGTCCGTATCTTACGTCATTTCAAGGGAACAGTGCAACGGATTACAT
This sequence comes from Mycogona germanica, assembly GCA_034698785.1. Taxonomy (NCBI): domain Eukaryota; kingdom Metazoa; phylum Arthropoda; class Diplopoda; order Chordeumatida; family Chordeumatidae; genus Mycogona; species Mycogona germanica. The sequence goes on from JAQGBY010003039.1 coordinate 18,902, forward strand.
CAATGCAGTGCTTGTGGACGTAAGTGTGTACAAAAATATATTTTTTATCAAGTTAAATTTTAATTAATACCTTTATATACCTGTTTTTTTTATTATTCGGAATTTGACTGCATAAATATACTGTAGTGCTATAAGAGGACTGTTCAAAGTTCAAACGATGAATAAGTAATTTCCTGACATTTATGTGATTGATTATGCGATATTTCGAGTACGTTGTGTTTCATTTATGACATAAAATATGTTTTTAATTCAAATTTGATTGTATTTTAATTGCTACAGGGTTACACGAAGACGAAGGAGTATATAATCACCGAATGGCCTTTGAAACATACGCCTGCCGATTTCTGGTCCCTGGTGTACGACCACGATTGCAACAGCATCGTGGTGCTGTGCAACCCTGAGCCGAGCCTGGTAGGCAAAGTGCACGGAAAATTTAATTTATTAAAACTTGAGCTTCTCGAGTTAAGTGTCTTTTTCTAGATTGACTCAGCTTATTTTTCTTCATTTTTCAAAAAATAAATATCTTTAAAATATAATATTTGAATACAATTCTCTATCTACCTGTATATAAAGTCTACAATTCCCCATACTTAGTCATGTCTATAACAAATGAATTTCCTTTCGTTAGCTCCATCCGTCGTTCTGGCCGGAAACGTCGCGATCGAAGAAATACGGAAACGTTTTCACAATTGACATGGTCTCCAATCACCATTATCCAAACATCAAGACTTGGATTTTTCGTATTTCAAAAAAGGTAGAACAAATGCATGACAAATAAACATTTTACTCGGTCATGTCCTTCGCCATTATAATCGCTTAAACAGAGACCAAGAGGGCGAGACTAGTGCCAGCTCTTGCTCTTTCGCTTAGCCACCGGGATATAAATATATCCGACAGTTTTAATTGGCAACGACAATCAATAAACGCTCGTCTCATATTCATGATTTGGGCAGGTCATTTCCTTGACGGAGCTGATGGCTGGCGTGAAGGCCGAGAGCAAAACGACGCAGCTGTTTCAGATCACCTGCTGGCCTCTGGGCCACAAAGTTCCGACCTCGACCAACGCCTTGGTGGAATTGATGAACATGGTGGAAAGATGGCGTCAGAGAACCAACCTGGGTCAGGTGGTTGTGGTTTCCAAGTGAGCAAATTTGGCTTCTTTTTGTGACGCCCGATACGGAAGTCCAGGAAAAGACAATTCACTTTATAACCACAACTCCCGTTGTATTTTCTTTTTTTTTCGTTATCAGCAATGGCTGTGCAAGAGCCGGAGTGTTTTGCGCCGCCAGTGCAGCCATCGAACAGGTCATCCAGCACGAGGAGGTGGACGTGTTTCAGGCCGTGAAAACTGTGAGACGGTTCCGTCCCCAGCTAGTGGACAGCATGGTCAGTAAATACAGCACATCCACTAAATACCCTTTGCGAAATCACATCAAATCGAGAGGTCAACTCGTATTTGACGAGCAAAAATGTAGTTTCCAAGAAGACATCTCGTTCTCAAAAAAATCTTTATACGTACGTGTCTAAGAAATTTCCAATTTTTCTTTAGCAATGAACATGATTAATAATGAGAAATTAAACAATATAAGAATACAAGAGGCAAGATCGTACTTAAAATATAATAAAATAAAATATTCATAATAAATTCATAATAAATTTATAATGAAATAG
>JAQGBY010003040.1:0-20561 GCA_034698785.1 Mycogona germanica
GATTTATCTTTTCCTCCTTTTTGATGCCCGAGTCCGTTCATGTAGATGAAATGAAATGCGAATTTAAACGAACATTAATAAGGTCGTCCATTGCCGTTGCTGTTTGCCTGGCGCGAAGAGCTTGTCCGGTTTTCGGAACAACTATATTTTTTCCGTCGTCTTCTATAAAAATTGTTAATATTAATGGGCCTTGGATATTTTATTCATAGGCATCTGGTCTGCCACCCCGCCGCACAATTTTCTCTTTGCACGAACAGTTCAAGAAGAAGAAGGGTTGCTTTTATGTTCTTTCGAGGAGGAGGAGGAGGAGGAGGTGGAGGGACGGGGGAGGAGGGGAGGAGAATGAATGCTTGGCGCGCAAAACCCAAGAACCGAATCGCTATTTTTGCCGCGAGGGTGCGCTCAAAAGGCCGGCCACGCTGGGTGGCGCCGTCCTGCGGGCGAACACAATAGCGCCCGCGCCGCCTAACGGCTGTTCACGGATTTTTAACCTGGCGCGACATTTCCGACTGTTTCGAAATCGTAGAATTTTTTAATGACACGGATTTGAAATTTTACTGAGAGGCGAGGTTTTAACTGGGGCAGGCGTTTAGAGGAATAATTACAAGGACCGTGGGGGGTTGCGATGTTTTTCTTTCCCCCCTACATTGACACACAATCAATCACTGCCAGTGGATGGACTGAGGCGCTAAATTAACCGTGGGAGTGGGTGGAGGAGGGAGAAGAATGCATCGACCTCGCCAATTGACACCCCGCCCATTAGGTAGGCCCGGCGCCAGACAATTATCCAGAAAACAATATTCAAATCTTTGTCCATCTAGATAGCTTTGAATCGGTGAATAAAATTGAGCAAACTTTGGCACTTTATTTCGTTTTCAATGTTTAAACGCGAATCACTGTGCATATTTTTTCGGTATTGTTGAACGCAGCCTCCATTGGATCGACCCCAATGTTGTTAGTCCCAATTGAATTTTTTTAGGTATCCGATAGACGGCGCTGTTCACCGGCACCATGTAGTCGGGAGGGAAAAAAGCGTTCTTTCGCGTTCAGTGACAGCAGCTGCCCCCGCTCGGCGTGTATTTTTTAGCAGCGCTCCCCCACGCCCGCCCTATTTTTCTTTTTTTTTTCTCGTCCCTCTTCTCTCCCCTGCACACACCAGCCAACCCTCCTTCCATCCATCCATCCACATCTGAAAAATGCGCGCCGACGAAACGCAAGAGTGGCGCCGCCCCCCACATCCACGCTAGCCGCCGATCGCTCCGTCAGGGGCGCCACCGGCGCGCGCTCTCAGTCTCCCGGTCCCCGCCGACCACATTGACAGGCCGCTTGATAAATGGCCCCAATTGCTTTGTGCTTGAACTGCTTAGCGCCAGTGCCTAGCAGCGCTGCGTCGCTCTCGCCTAGCGCTCTCCGCCGCTGCTATTCGGAGAGCGAGCGAACGAGAGGCGCTCCGGCGCCCGGCCCCGGAGTCTCGCGCGCGAGAGATGGATGAAGCTATGATAATGAAGGCAGTGCCGACGTCGCCGCGCTCTCGCTCCGGCAAGAGCGTATTTCGGCGCGGCTGCCAGAGCCTGTTTGCCATGTTCCAATCTGTGGGGCTCGCGACGCTCCGCGACGAGCGCCGCGCCTCGCCCTACACCATTTTCTCCCCATTACTTTTTAGTGTCGGAACCACATTTTTGTGTTGCCTAGCTAGCTGGCTCTTTCGTTCTATCTACTCTCGCCCGGTATGTGTGTGTATATCTATGCCCCGATAGATATATCTCTTAATATTATAGAGAAACGCGAGCTTTTCCCCCCGTTCGGCCAGTTTGGCTCGAAGCGTGCACCGAAAGGAGGTGGTGGAGGAGGAGGAGAAGGACACTTGGGCGCGAATTGTCTAACTTGACTCAGACTTCTTCCAACTCGTGAGGAAATAAAAGGGAAGGACTTCTCCGCTCTATCTTTTCTGGTCTCTTTTGCTGGTGGTCGCCGAGCCCTCCTCAAACTCCTACTACTACCCTTTTGATACGATTTTAGTTTTATGTCGGGTGAATAAAAGTTTTTCGGAGGGCTTGAGCTGGAATTGCGGGACAGGTCTTTTCGCAACCTGAGAGGAATTCGGAGAAAGTGGGGGAGAGAGATAAAATATAGAACACGCTTTTATTGCCTGGGTCTTTTTATTTAATTGGGTGGCGCGTGTGTGTTGGAGAGTGGTATTTCGGGGGAGGCGAAGGAAGCGATAATTTAAATTATTTTCTTTTTGTGGTTCTGGCTATTTTTAGTGGTTCGCTATATCCATCATTTTGTTTGTGGTTTCATTTTTATATTTAGGATGCATCTGATATCCACCCACCTCCAGACTAATTAAAATAGGCAGGCCAAGAAAAGTTTTCTAGATGTGGATGCACATATTGTGTGAAAAGAAAAATTAAAAATGCGCGTCCCTGATGTCCACAAATCCAACGATTCTAACTTATTCCAAACAAGTTTCTTTTTATTCCGTTAATCGCTATTAACTAGGTAGAGAAAAAAGAATCGGGCAGAGGCGTACAGGGCCGGGTGTGGGGGAGGTAGGTAGGTGGTGGGGCGATAAACACGACACTTGGCGCGAACGGAGGGACGACAGTGGGAATGATCCGAAAGTTCGCATAAAAAGAATTTGGCCAAGAAAATGAACGTGTACACACATGTGTGTGTACCACCACCGTGCAAATTTCCAACCAAACCATCCCCGAATATATCCCCAATGCCAGTCGAGTTGGGAATTTTCTATGTGTTCTCTATAGAGATTCTCCATGGGGTTCGGTTGGTGCGCTCTCGCCAGTCGCGCCGCTCGTCGACGGTGCCTCGCGAGCCCCGCGTGTTTGCGAGTGCCCTCCGCTGCTCTTGCCTCGCTCTCGCCCATGTACGTATATACTGCGTGCATGCATGCGTGCCGCCTGCCAGTGAGTGGCAATAGAGGTATATATTTAGCATGCGACTGTTTTCCGACGGTTCGCGCTCGAGACACGAAACTCGCGCGCCGCGTTGCCAACCCCAATCGGCAATAGTCCCCCCCACTACCCACCGCGCGCCCAACCACGCAATCCCCATCAGTCTCCTGGAGAGGGGTTGGAAGCGAGAAACTGGACGGGTGAGGTAAAGACGGGCGTCTGACGTGACGTTGGTTGAGGTGGAACCGGGGTTGGGCTCGAATGTGTTTTCGGAGAAGACGAGACGGTTCGTCGTTTCCCGAGCTCGATTGAGCGGTGAGGGAAAAATGTATTGCCCCCACCCCCCATCCCTCCTCCTCTCGCTCCAGCGTTGTGCCGAGCGAGCGTTGGGGATATGGGGTAGGGGTGGGAGGGTGGCCTTATGTAGCGCGCCAGGCAATTAGCTATAGTTTGCTGGTTTTCTACTGGCGGGGAAAAAGGGACGGCGTTTCTGACGATGATGAGGCTCTCTCTGAGTGCGAGGCGAGGATCGGGGTGGGGTGGGGTGGGGGAAAGAGAAAAATCGAATGGAGTTTTTCGTTTATGTTTTTGAAACGTGTTGGTTGGGTTCGGATGGATCTTGCTTTGGGGAGGAGCAGCAGGAGCTAGAGATAGAAATTGTTCACTGTGTCCAAAAAGGGGTCCCCCCTCCACTCCTCCCATCTTCACTTCTTCATCCCACGATCACAAGTAGAAAAAGTTTTCTTTCTTGGGTTTTTGGTGTGCATGTGGTTAAGTGGAGTCGTGTTTTTGAGGTTCAGGTGTTGTGTTAGTGAGGGATGGGGATGGGGGGAAGGTATGGCCATGTTTTGCTGTGGGGGTACTCGGGGGTGTAGCGCGGGCATCACGAAATAAATGGAAGGAAATACTTTTAACTTTTTTTTCCTCGTTCTCCTATTGGACCTCGCACACACTCGACGAGCTCAGTTGTGTGTGAGTGAATTTTGATGGAGGCCTCTAAGATTTAAGGTCAGTTCTGCACCAGTTTTGGGGAAATAAATTTGTTCGAAAATGAATTTGGACACCGGATTGAAAAATGTAGATGTTAGTATTTTAATTTTATTGTGTGAGTATATAGAGTGCGGGTCCGCCCCATCTAAAAATTCAAAAAGAAAAGTGGGAGAAGAAAAAATTCTGAAATCGAATATCAGTTTTGGAACGCGCGGTAAATGTTCCTTTCCCAACTTTTTCATGGATTCGTATAAATAAAAAGAGTGGGCAAAAAAAAGCCCGCGCTGGTTTCGATTTTCGGCGACCCGGCTCCGACTCCGCTCCGACTCGGAAAAGCGCTCCACCCCTCGCATCACCAAGAACGCGGATCTACGAAAAATGCTCGTGAGGAGTTCGCCTCGTTGTACGTGGCGAGAGAGAGCGCCCCAGCATTTATTGGCATCGAAATTCGAAAGCTATTTTTTGTACCGGAGGCGCGCGATTAGGCGCTGACGTCATTGGTGCGCTGCGGCGGACTCACTGCTGCGTTGTTGCTACGGGTGTTGTCGATTCAGAACGAGCGCGCGGGCGCGTTCCAAAAAAGAAAAAAAAAAGTAACCGCGCGCGCGCGCGTCATCCACGCCGTACTGCTGCTGATGCTGAGTAAGCGCCAGTGTGTTGCACGCGTTTGGACGAGGTCTGCAGGCGGTGGTGGTGGCGGTGAGGGGGGGGGGGGTTGCATGACTAACAGCGTTTTGGAAATGTGCAAGGGGGCTGCATCGAAAAGTTCTGGTTCAGATGGACGGATAGAAATACTTGGAAGTCAAATTTACGAACGCTGCTCGGGAGTTTGTTCGTTTCGGTGTGGAAATGTCGAACTCTTGAGGACTCGATACGTGTTGGTATCATGTCAACAGACATTAAAGTTCTGAAATACTTGTGCTCCTGCACAAAATGGTTTTCTGTTTAAAAATAAATGTAACTCTAACAACTTTTTCTGTTTTTTATTTCACTGATTTTATTTCATTAATTAAACCAATACACAGGTAACAACACAACCGTTGCAATAATTAGCCATTCTACAACTACTCTTCACCAAATGGAAATTTCCAAATAGTATCCCGAATTCTGCGAAACGGCCTCCCCCTTAAATCATCGTTCACCCAATTACTATTTCAAGTCCGACTTTCCAGTTATTATTCTCTAATATCGTGTGCGGGCTGTTCACACTACATAATAGGATCTATTGTGATTTCTATTTGTGAATGAATGTGCCCATCCTCTCGGCCCCCCCCCCCCGCCCCATAACACAAATGATGCACCCACCACTACCCCACTAGTATCCGACGTCGCCGTTGCCCGGGCACAGTTGGGGCAACGTTTGCGGGGCCACTCTCGGGTGTGGGGTCTCGACACGGTGGCAAGGCCGTCTCCTGGTCATTATCACCATCAACAGCGATCCGGAAAGGCAGAGAGAAAGCAGCTGATTGCAACTGTTTTTGATTTTTGGTCTGCAGTGGGCGTGTCTATCATTATGTGTTGCCACCCTTTCCTGTTTATATAGACACTGCACATGTACAGTGTAATAATACATGTATATATATTTGTACACAAGGAGCTGCATTTTCTAAAAAGAAATCTTTCGATTTGTGGTGCTCGTACCACACATGTCGACTCGCTCTTCCAAAATCGAAGACAAGTGGTTCTCGACTAACTGTATATATATCCTCTTGAGACCGCACTCGAAAGCGAGATCTCTTCTTTTTTGTTTTTTTGTTCATCTGATGTTTGGTAACTTAGGGTTGCGGAAAGGCAGGTTGAAATCGTCACTGCCAGTGGCGATCTTCTGAAATCGGATATTTATCTGCGACGAACTTGCCCCACCAGAGGGCATATAGAAGGTCCAGTTTATTTTACCCTATGCTTTATATTGTTGCATAGTCTTTAACGTGTACCTGATATCGTACAGACACGGTTTTACTTCCATTCCGAAGGAAAGCGCGTGAAGGGTGAATTTCCTGCCCGAAAAATTCCGGAGGTCACGGTCGGGAATAGAACTCTCACCGGGTTCTGCGGACGCTCTTTGCAGTTTAGGCAGCCCGAGCGTTCGGACTTTCCAGAATCGTCAACATGGAGCTGAATATGTGAGAGAGGTGACGAGCCTCGAACACCAAGTTTCTGGTTTTTAATTCGTCGATTTTTGGTGCTGACGTCAACATTCGGGGAATGGGCCAAAATGTAGATGCGGGTCTCACGAGGGTTACATTTATAACAACACGCAAATACGTATATATATTTATATATATAGACACTGTTGCACTGGTTTGGGAGAGCTGACAGAGGTGCTTGACACTTGTTTCGACAACAATTTATGACTGTTTTTTTTCTTTCGTTCTTTCTGTGTGGCTTAAATCAGCTGTTCTCGGTTCGGAGAAAATCTATATACGTTTGTGAGTGCGAGTGCGCATATGGGCTTGCGCAGATTAGTGTTTTTATAGGCGGCCGGTTTGACCGAGTTCAACTTTGGAGACATTTGTTATGATGACTGTGACCCGTTGCACATTCTTGGTGCTCTTAAATTTATTTTAATTATCGAGAAATGTTTGGTTGGGGAAACAAAATTGCGCCGAACGACAGAGCTGACCTGCTATTCGAATTATGTAGATTGTAGAATTTGTAACCACATTTGTTAGTGGACCCTGGTTTTGTGGTTTAAATATTTTTTTCCCGGTTAGGTCAGCTGACTCATTCAGTCGTTGCATACAATTTCATACATTTCCTGTTTTTCGGGGCGCTTGCTGTTCGCGATGTTCTTAGAGGGATACGTGACGTCAGCAGCACCAAACGTCCGGAGAGCTAATCTTGCTATCTGCTAATTTCGGCGACTCGTAATTGCTTCTGTCAGGTTGAGTTTGGCAAGCGCTTCATGCCCACCCCTTTCTGGTTCTGTTCGATTCGGATCCGGGATGAAAAATGTAAAAACGATCTTTTCGGATATGTCCGTTTTCTGAGCGCTGAGTATTGTGTCGCCACCTTCAGGCAACCGTCCAAATTGATCTCGCCCCCTTTTGTAAGTCATCCTCTTCTCGTCGCCCCCCTCTATAGAATGTATGAAACGTTTTTTTATTGGTTTTGGGGATGTTGGTTAGTGGCAGAATATTCAAAACTTGCTGGAGGGCTTCTTAGGAATTGCCATTGTCTGCACACAGTCGTAAATCTGCTTCAGTGGAACGCACTTTTTTTCTTAATCGCTTAATCGGAATGTAAAATACCGATGAATTCGGGACATTAAAAAATAATTTCGATTTGCTTCTCGATCGCATTTGACCCTTCATTCACCAAAATCCTTCAATCACCAAAATATAATCCAAAAAAGTATTGATGTAAAATTCGTACATTGCAATAATGATGATCCATGATATAACGTAAATCCATATGCCTGGGGATTTTTGTGTTAAAATCCATAAAACGGGAATCCTGTTGCAGGTCATTTTTTCCGGAAATTGAATCACAAGGAGGTTAGGTATCATATCCAAATCTAGGTTGAAATTCTATCGTCAGCGGATAAATGGAGGCGCCACTCATTTATTTGAAAATTACAACTCATTTGGTATCAAACGAAAAAAAAAATACATTTTCGATACATTGAAAAGAAGAGAAAAAATTGTTTCCGGTAATCATCTAACGGTTCTAACCTCACCCATCAGTCACCAGACCAGGGAGCAGCACCCGTTCTCCTTAAGTCATATGACGCCGAAGCACATAATTTTCATCGTTTACATGAAAACAGCTGATGTGTGTGTGTGTGTGCGTGTATCGCGAAGGCATTGCTCTCTTTCGCTGCCGTCAGAGATTCCGTCCTCCCTCCACCCCACCCTACCCCACCCCATCCCGATCACATCGCCCATTGTGCATTCGTTCGCCCACAACGCGAAATAAAAGATGCAACAAGTGGCGGTCGCGACGAAATTATTAGGGAAAAGGAAAGCTGAGGGGAGGGGAGGGGAGAGAGAGAGGAAGCGATGAGGGGAGATAGCTCCTTTCCGTGACTTCCCACCCCCTGCTCCCTTTGTGCTAAGCCGCCAAGATCTTGGCCCCCTTTATTTTCCTCCGTGTCCAAATCAACAATACACAGAAGAGATCACAAGTGTTTATTTATAAAAGCCACAAAAAGATACGGGAATTATTTTCTCGACCACATCAAGACTGAAATTGTCCATCACTTTCACTGGATTACCGGTAATTGAACATCTCAAAACCCCCCCCAGGGAGCGACCTGGAAATTTTGCCTAACCTAGGCTGCCTAGGACATCTTGTAGTTAGCGAAATTCGTGTTCAGTCATTTAATGTGTGTCTGTTACAGAAAAACTAAAAGTTACACCATGAAGCAAAAACGGGAATGTCAACCTTGGCGCACTGGGAAGTGCTGAAAGATTCTAGTCGATTTTGAAACAAATTTATCATTTCAACTCCCATCTAAATGACATGTCAGTTTCACCAGAAAGGATGTCAGGAACAGACCCCATCGTCAATGCGACGTCCGGCAAAAGATGCTGTTTCGCATGTGGCATTAAATCTCTAAACTAGAGAAACGTGTTCCGTCTTTAAGTTCTCTCGCTCGCATATCTTTTCGGGTCTTTCCGCCGGCCTAATTAGATTGTCACCTGGGCGCCGTACACACACATTCTCACTCTCTTCTCCCGCGACGCCGCCAATTTATTACACCGACGACCCTCCTCCATCCTCTCCCCCTCCCCCCTTGCACTGGCTACGTAACCTCCTGGCACCCCCCCATGTGGACATGATGTTCCTGTAAAGACATACTGAGCCAACCTAAGGGTCTTGCCCAGTAACGTGTAAAAGTGCCGCCATTTTTAATCCGCGGTGAATGATAAGCTGGCCGGAAACGGTTAGACGTTCATCGAATGACAAATCTAGTAGTTGGGAATTGCAGAAAACGAACCCTTGATAAGTTGAGGTTCACCGATGTTGCATAAAGCTAGTGAGCCTCCTTAAGAGACTTTAAAAAATGATCAACATTTGTACAAATTCTAAGGTCATCACAGTTATTGTTTACCCTCCAGATGCGCTCCAGGGGGGCCAACCAATTTGTTTGTTGTAGTTGTATATCCTGCGTCACCGCCCCTAGCGGTGAATTGGGTTTTGGCGGACTAAGCGCCATCACAGACGATAACTGCGCCACCTGGCTATCGCTCGCTGTGCGTTTAGGTCCGAACCTATTCGGGCCTCAGGAGGATATGTATCTGTACGGAAGAAAGGCGCCGACGGCATTTTAAACGCGTGTGTATATATACATGTATATACATAGAAGTACATGTGTTTGGCCAACCACATGGCGCATATGATGGCGTTTTCGGCGATATGCTCGCACGCGACTTAATGAATGAACCCGGTGAGTGAGGGAATGGATGGATGAATGAATGGACGGGAGGAGTAGTGGGTGGGGTGGAGGAAGGTGGTGAAAGGAGTGCGCGTATTTTTAGTAAGGAGTGATGCCGCCAGGTGGCGGCGGCGGCACGGCTTCAATTGATGGTCGTTCGACGGCTAATATCACCGCCGGCTCTCTTGTCTATGCGGCGGCTGGCGGAATAGTAGGTAGGCCTATATAACCTACCTTTCATATACATGTATATAAATCGATGTGTCAGAGGTGTCGAGTGGCCGAGAGGATAGCGTGTTTTCCTCCTGGCCCGCGATCGCGGTTTCGATTCCGGCCGACGCCGTCGGAATTTTTTGGCCGAGAGAAATTCCGTCACACGCCTTTCGGAGTGGGAGTAAAATCATAACCCGTGCCTGTACGATATCGGGACGTTAAAGATCCATTTTCTAGGCTGCCTAGGTAAGGCAAAATTTCCAGGTCGCCTACCTGGGTGGGTTTTAAGATGAGCAATCACCGGTGAACCTCCTCCTTAACAAACATTAAGCACCAATTGTGAGATTGCGCCTTGCCCGTTGACAGCCATTGACAGTAGACGTTGACATTACATGTAGATTGCGCAGAGCAGGAGCTTGATATTTCTGTTGTGCGGGTTGCCCAAATATGTTCGGTTAACGGTTAAAAACTACGTGAATGTTGCTTCTCAAAAGTCTTGTTGCCGCAGGAACGCGTTCAAAATAATGATTCCACTGCATGTACACCGGATTTTTTTTGTTTTTGTTTATTCATTTTAATCTACACTTTCTGAAGTGATGCATGCCCCTTCACTTTGGAATGCTGAATAAATCTTGTAGAATAATAAAAAGAAACATCCAAACATACTTCACTTCTTGTTCAGCTAACTTGATTGCGATGTAAATTTATTTATCTTAATGTAGATGGCAAAGTTTTGTAACAACGTCCAAAGGAAAGGATCGCTCAAAAAATGTATGAATGAATTTTTAAACTTTTGAAACAGTTCTCGCTGCTGCAGTCATTTTTGACTCGTCGACGTAAGATCCGGTCAATCGTGAGGACAACAATTTTTTGAAAACTACGTCGCAACAATCCTCAAGTGACTGCGCACAAAAAATCAACATTTTATTTATTCATAACGAGTCATTGAGGTCATTGACAGTGTGCACAGCACAGCGACTCGAGCTTCCGTCATGAATCAGATTTCACGACGCGACCGCAAGGTACACAGATCCAGCGGAACAGGTGCAGAGGATACACAAATTTGGCTCTAACGTTCATTGTCCCCCAACCCACTCGACCCCTCCCCTCCAACGCTTTCCCGCATGTTTGCTGCTACAGATTTGCACTCGGATAGGTGTTGCGAGGTGGCGCCACTGTCTGGCTTACTGCGCTTTTTGTTGTGTGTGTTACTACGTCATGACAGGAGCAGGTGGACTTGAATGAAGTGACTGTTCTTTATCTAACGTGATGCCGATTTTTCCGCCATGAAAAACCAGTCTGACCAATTAACCCCCGGACCCCGAGTTACCCGTGGAAAGTTAGAAGAAGAAAAAAAGCTCACCTCCATTCCCACCCATAAATATGAACACGGTAGACGCGTGCCCTCTTCCCTTTTCTTCCCGGCAGGTCCTCCCCCTCTCCTCTAGATATTGACACCCTCTAAACTCCCCGTTATCCACGAATGTGCCGAAGACCCCGTAACTCTAGAAGGAAATCGTTTGTGAAATTATCTACGAATTCGTTGAGGTTGTCTACGAATTAGGCGATTACGATGTCTGAAAATAAAATCGTCCTCATGCATGCACTTGCCTTATAAACAAATGTGAATGTTCCATTTGAATGTTTAATTTTAATTCAACTTCAGTATAAGAAATGAAAATGTTGAGGGTTATCCATTGGAAGGATTATTAATTTTCTGATTCTATCTTTGAATTGTAGTAGTACAACCCCCATACCCCCATACTGTTTCAAGGAGCATGGCGACGTTAGCCGGGAAGGCATCAAAATCCACCATCTTTTTTTGTGTTGGGTGGATTGGTAACTTCCGGTTAGGAGGAACCGGACCAACCCTTTGGCGCATTGGCTATCAAGGCTTGCGCCTTTATAGGATGGGGTGCAAGCAGTCCTCGAGGTGCTGATGTGACCCATGGGTGCGTTGTCTAATTTAAACACACCCATTACCCAAACACATGGCAGGGGCGCATCTAGTAGTTTCAATAGCTACATGCGCTGCTTTCCCGGCTATGGAGGGGTTGTACTACTAATGGTGAATTAAATGTTTCTGATTTCTATAAGAAATCAATATCCATCTCTGAAGTAGTCTTTAAACAAAATCAATGGACAGAAATATTATTGTGCAGACATTGCCTTCAATTTAAGATGGGGCACAGATGCCGATGGGAAGAAGGGGCTCAGCAGGATAGGCTAATATCGCCACCCCCTCACCCCTGGGACGGACCGGGTGGTTCTGACCATTGTCGCAACCACCCCTGCCTCCCTCCCCCCTGCCCCCATTGTTGTTTCGATGATCGCCGGGGAGGAGTCAGTCCATGTGGTGAAAGGTGTCCCGGAAAACCCCGGGGTGATCCAGTTCTTCTCCACGTTTTGTTTCTGCTTTTTTTTTGCTGTTGTTGCATTCTGAACACGACCAGTTTTATCCAATTAAATTGACACTACTAAATTTAATTCTACTGTGCACTATTTTCTAAGGATTATATCTATATCTCTTCATTTTAACTACTAAATTTGTTCGCGATAAATATCATTGAACTATTTTATGGGTTCGTGGACACACGAGGGCGAGGGCTTGTTAACTCCAGACGAACGGATTTTGCATTTCTCTTCATAATAAGAAAATTATGTAAAGTGGTTCCTTGTAGAGAAGGTGGAATTTTTATAACAGAAAATAATTGATCTCGCAGAACTGGTGGGCCGTATTCATGCCTGGTCTCCTCCTATGGTAATTTAAACCTATTTTTAAAGATATTGGTCGCGTTGGGTTTCATCTGTGATTATGGCTGGCCCATTTCCCGGCGCACACATAGCCTTATACTGTAGATGCGAGCTGGGGTTTTTTCGTGGAAGCGCGGGCCTTCGTTCATCTCGCTCTCGCTCTCTCGCCATACGACGTCTCATTTTCGGGCGAAATCGATACGGCCGCCATCGATTGACGATTCCGGCGAATTCGCGCTCATTGTTGGATTGTCTTTTCGAGCGACTTCGCGCTTTCCACGTGCCGACTGCGACCGCGTTCAACCGCGGCATTTGCGCTCCGTCGCTCCCGGGGTTCGCGGGGCTCCGACACCCCCGGTGCCCGTCGCGTGCCAGGCACTTGTCTGGATGCGGTGGAGTTTTTGAGAGGAAAAAAAAAGTTGGATGATTCTTGAACGAGAGAGGAGGGGAGGAGGAAAAACACGCACAAAAAAAGTATTTTGAATGTTGTTTTTTCATTGGTCCGCCGCAACGCCACCCCGACCCACATCGAGAGGGTCGCGCATGAAGTACTCACATCACCATAAATAGTTAATTTTATTAACCATTTACATCATGTAGATGGTTAATAAAATTAACTATTTACCCATAGGTTGGTGGTAATAGTTTGACGGGGATTCCGCACCTTCCCCTTTTTGATGGTTTTTTGTGACACTTTTTCCTCAGCTTATTTTTCGGTTGACTAATTATTGGAGTGAAATATTATTGACGAAATTAGGTAATCTGTTAGATGCACAAACAATGTAAATCTGGGAGTCTTAACAAAAGTTGTCGCCCATTCCAGGATTGTTTATTCAATTTTTTAAGGCTCCTTCTGGATATTTGATTTAAGGTGACTTTCATGAAATGCATCTGGATATCTCGACATCCAGGGGAGGGGGGACCGCATCTTCAGATTATTCTTCACCACTTAGTATCAGCGGGCGGAGTCTTCTTTGTCTTGCAAGACACATATAAATGAAATTGATACACGCCTGAATTTGCGACTACTCTTTAGATTCGTTTTCAGAGTCGCCTTTACAGTGCTGGCGTCGAATGTCACACAGATCCTCTTTGGGCTGCGTCACTTCGGGTCACTGCATCTGTCGCTGCGAAGGCCTATCGACAAATCACATGCCAGGGCTCTCGCTCTACCAATTTTTATTTCGTTGACCGGATTTCGTTTTTGGCGAAAGGGACCTCCTTCTGCCTCCCCCCAACCCCCGCCACCTTATCATCTCAACGCAGCCGCGTTCCTCCTATGTGTGTGTGTTCACGTAGGAATATGGCGAGAGTGACGCGCGCATAAATATTTGTGGCGAGGAGGAGGACGACACCGCTATTCTATTGAGAGTTAAAAAGGTGCACACAGCACGTGACGTGAAAGCACGTGGCGTGAAAGCACGTGGCCGACGTTTTGTGGGAGGAATGAGGGCGGGAGAACGAGAAAGGGAAAAGTGGGCGTGGCGCCTCAGACGAGGTGGCGGTGGACGAGAAAGGAAAAATAAATGGGGTGAAGATGGGAATGGAAGGGGGAGGTAGAGGGTGGGGGGTGGGTTGTTCAAAAGAAGCATCGGATGTATGGAGACGCCATTGAGGAGTCTGACAATTACCGCGAATGGTGTTTCTGAAGGCGGATTTTTTTGGTTTGGTCTCTCCAAATTATGAAATGTCATCAATCTGAGGGTGTCATATTTAGTGTCACCATGTTGTTGTGCTGGCTGGGAAAAAATGGGTGACGTAAATTTACAGGTGTGTGTATGAGCGCGCCAGTCAGAGCTGAGTTTGGCAAAATAAATTTAACAAAAGTTAAAGGATAGGTAAAATTTTTTGATGTGTTTCGTCATCATCTTATCTGTAGCGTCGGTTTTCTAGTTTAATTTTTTCGTTTTAAATAATAGTTTAGTATTATTATATTATATTAGAAGAATTATCGCCAACTCTCGTTCGTCTTTTTCGTCCGGTCTGTCCCGGGCACAACCCCCCATTTATAAAAATAAATTTAGTTGAGGTTTGTCGTAGAGATGTAGATGAAGGCCAGAAACTAGGTTGCAGGAAACATCTCCTACGCAATTGAAGGGGCAACTGTTAAATGACCGGTGGGTGTGTCGGGTTCTTAAGGCTGTCCCAGCCTTTCTGTTCCATGTTAACCCAGCTTAGATCTACTTTTCTTTCTATATTATTGTGATTGGGTTTCTTCAGAGTCGATTGATGGTATCGATTAATTTCTTTATCGGTCGATTCGCAATTTTGATGCTGTCAGTTGTTTAAACCTTCTCTGCCCAAAGTTGCAATTTGTCATTTGGTTCGGTAACCGTTTCCCCGATAAAGCACGAGCACAATAGATCCAACTATTTGTCCTGTTGTTTATTCGACCGCCGATTGTCTTCCGATTGTATTTCGTGTGGCCCTCCGAATCCTTTTCTCCACTGTCCACTGTGTCCACCTCCTCTTCCTCCCCCCTCCCCCCACACACTGTTGCCGCCATTCTTTCTTGTCTGTTGTTTACCGCGTTCCCTCCTCGCCCAACTACCATGGAAAGAAGGCCGATCATGTCGCCAAGAAAGTTGAATAGAAACCGAGAACGTCTTCTCGATTAATTGTTTGTGGGTGCGCTCGCGGTACACAACAACCACACAATCTGATATGCCTGCAAGAAAAAAGTATATTTGCTACTACTACTATTGTGTTTTTTTGTTTCGTAATTCTTTTTTTGAAGCTTTCTCTCCGTGGTCTGTGAAAACCTCGAACAATTCCCAGAAATGCTCGATGACAACAAAAGGCCAGGATATCATCATATAAGATATGGAGAAGCGTCACTGTGGGAGGAACTGTTCTGTCCATCGCGTCACCCTGAATGTTGGTTTTGCCGGCATGCACCGAAGCAAGTAGTGATTGATTGCTGCTGGCCTTAACATGTTCCAAGGTGTCAAGAATATGATGCCTGCTTTTTTGTGGTATTTATGTTGATTTGACTGGCCAAATCTTGATAACGTTTCGTTACAATTGCATTAAATGTTTGATCTTCTACGAAATGTTATGAAAATGTAAACATGACATGTTCAATTAATAGAATGTTTCAAAAGCATCGTGAAAATATCAAAAATTGTAGCCGAGAAAATGTATGTCGTCGAAATTGACATTAAAGTTCTTAAAATCGTCATGAAATTATAAAAATATTTTCTAGAATAACTAGTTGAACTGAACTTTTCTAGTGAGCTGTCTTCTTTGGGGAGGTCAACCAGCATTTCCACCTTAATATCTAGTCTAGGCTACAGATCTAGGTAGGGATATTTAACGTCTCGCTGATATTGTGCAGGCAGGGGTCCTCACACCTCTATGGAATTTCTCTCACCCGGCAAATTCAGGAGGTCTCGTTCGAGAATTGAAACCGTGATCGTCGGTGTAGTAATCACTTTACCACACATCACCTGTTAACACCTTGCTGTTAACTTAGTGCCTAAGCACCATGAGGGGACGTAACGCTGTAGTGCGGTTGACCACAGTTGATTGGGAATAAAAAATAAAAATAAAGACACAATGTTTTGGTCAAATCCAGTGTAGGTAAAATGATCGTGCATTTTACATACATTTGGCATTTTAAAGTTTGAGGATATAAATTATTTTATTTTCAGGTTATTATTTTTCTTTCAAGAGCAATTTTGTAAACAAGCCGTGCAATTTTTCACCAAACACAAAATATTAATTGGGTTTCCAACAATGAAAATAATCATCACCCTCATCTACAAAGCTAAAATCCAGAGCCACATTTGACCAGATCACACACACGACAAACAAAAAGATGCTCAAACTCATTAAAAAGCGTGGCAAGTGCATATCATATAAACACGCAAAAACCCTTACACAAACTGAAAAATTATTAGCTGGTGAACGACCAAATTACCCCGTTCATACTGAGGGAGTGAGTAGTGTCGATACTGGTTAGCAAGCGGACGAGGGCGCGTTCCCACTTTTGAGAGCGCCGTCGAAAATCAATGTTGAATTCCGCGATTGCCGATCAGTACCTGACCAACCCAACGCTCAGGGGCGGGGGGTGGACCATGCGAGAAAGTCGCCTCCCGAGCACATGCTTTTGTTTTCTTTGATCGTGCTATGTGCGTGTGTGTGTGTGTGTGGAATCTAATCATCTTTTTCGGGGGAGGACCTTTCGGGTCGACTGAGTCGCGTTCGCAAACGAGCGCGTTCTTAAATTTTCTGGCGCGCGCGTCAGAACTCTTTCGCGTATATGTATACGCTTGGTTTATGGCAAAACGTAGAATGTTTGCCGATCATTATTTATTTATTGGTGGTATGAACGAAATAACGAACTTGGAATGACACCTGTAGTGGATATGTTATTTTAGTTTGAACTGCCAACTAACGCCACACCACACTTCGCGCCACACTGATGATCCTAAAAATAAGATACGGGACAGAACCGTGGAAAAACGACGACTAGTCCATATATCCATAAAGAATAATTAATCTGAAATTTGCGAAAAATGTAGTTTTATCATAGACGCCACCTTAATCGAACTCCTATGCCCTTGATAACTGAAGATTGTTTTTAGGAGTGATGAAATCATATAAGGTGTGTTTTCTTTGTTACAAAACGAGGAAGGAAGACGAGGAAGCTTGGCTGTTTCCGAAAGCGTTATTGCTAGCCGGAAAAGTGGCAATAACTTTATAGTTCTTTTTCAAATTCACTGTTGGGTTTTGACGAAAGTGGGGGTGAGATCAATGAAGTTGTCGATATGTTTTGCAAACTTTTATCGTTTAGTATATTTCAGAGTTTCGCCACCTTGGACATTGCCGTTTCATACACCGTTCTGTGTTTGCACCAAATGTGTTCTTTTGTTAAAAACAACAACATATCTTATGTGTAAAATGAAGCTTTACAGTTTATTGTTAACTAGTAATGTTTATTGTTAACTAGTAATTAAGCCTGTCTCAAGAACAGTCGATAAAAGTATGAAAAGTGCAATGGTTGAGGTTGATGTTAATTTTGATTGCCTTAGGATTATGGATTAAGGTATTATTTATGGAATTATTATTTTGAGTTATTATGGAAGTAAGGATTTTTTCCACGTGTAACTGATACCGTACATACACCGATATAGTCTGTACGATGTCCGGAACACGTTAAAGATCCCGCATTATGTGTCTGGTCTGAGACCAGGCAAAAAAGACCGTCGCCTCCATCCCCCCGCCAAGAGTGTGATTTGCAAGCGGAAGCCCTTAATATTTCCGAACGTGACCATCCGTCGCTAACCACGCCTGTACCCTGTTCGCCCTCATACCATACTTGGACCAGTCGAGTCCGCTGCCAACATATGGCTTCGTGTCTCTCCCCACCAATTTCCCGCCCTTCCATTCCCCCCAACCACGAACGCGAGCTAGCCTCGCGCGGGGTCCCCGTCTGACATTAGCCGAACCGAATGCTGGTTGCGACGCTCGGATATAGAAGAGCCGGCCGACCGACCGCCTTTTGTGGCCCGCGCGCAGCTCTCTCTCTCGCTCTTTCCCGAGCGCGCTAATGCATATTCCGAGGAAAAAGTGGCGCGGCTGACGTGGATATGCCAACCAGAAAGAATCGGCCGGCTCGGTTTTCCACCGGCCCGCTTTTTTTCCTCCTCCCCCCTTCCCTCGTCTCCAAAATCCACGCACACGCACGCACATTTTTCCCTGGTTGCGGCCCCCTCTGCTCGACGGTTTGCCGTATATGTAATGAGTTAGGGTGAACCGTTGGCGCGTTGTTTGCGGGACGCAACTACCGCGCCTCAGCTTTCGAATATCGAGTCAGCGAGAATGGATAATTTGGTAGAACCGTCAAGTGTTCATTTCGCTATTCGGCACTCTATGGCGTACAGTTCCTTGCGTCGGTTGTTCCCGATTTTTCTATTAGTCCGACTATCCTGGTTGTTGTCTGACTCCTTTCGGCGTCGTTAGGAGAACCACAAACCCGCCCACTTCCACAAGTGGTAGTGAAGTATTTAAAGTTGCTTGAGTTATGCTTGTACGAAGTTGGATTTCTTTCCGCCTGTTTTCGCAAACGTCACTTAAAATCACTTACGAATATTTTGTAATATTAACGTTTGTGGTAACCGTTAACTGCCCTTCGAACAAGTAGTAGTGTGGGTATTATAGTTAAATGAAAAATATGGAAAGATTTTTAATTGGTCTATTTTTGCTCATTGTTTATTAATGAAAATCTCCTTGACCTGTACGTTTTATTAGCAATTGGTTCTTGTCTTTTGTTTTTATACAATAGTATAAATTCTCGTTGATATTAAATTTACGTACCTGTGTTTCTTTTAAACGCCACTGCTGCCCCTGAAGTATTTTGTATTTGTTTTTGCTGTCTCGTTGCACAACGTCACGAGTGATTGCCTGTTTAGAGGGGGGGGGCAGGAAATTACAGGGATCCTGAATAATTATTTTGGTAACCCAAATGCTGCAATAAATACTGGAAAAATGACTGAAACGCTGCAAACTGAGGCAGTTATTCGATCGTTGAGTTTCAACCAGAGTTTCGTCATCAAATGCCCGGCCACACCAGTAATACTATCCATTTTGCATAATCTGGCGTAAAATATCTGGTTGATTTCGTCAAACGATAACAGAATTAGAGTTGAATTTTAAAATCTTTATTTACTGTTGCGGGATTTTGATTTTTTGAAATACCCATCCGAAATTTAAGAAATTATTTCGCTTGATTAATAGTTTAAGAATCCAAATTCCATGTTGACCCGCATTTCGGAAATCCGTTGAGATTATTGTGAGCCACGATTTTGATTGCCAAAACATTGAGTTTGTGTGTGCCAAAATTAAATGCGACGATCTCTCGTTCTGGAATTTCGTCTTTGGGTCGGGTGGGGCCACCCCAGCGAGACTCACGAAATTTATTCCGGCGTTCCGGAATTGGTGACTGGCTGCCTGCGCCCGATGCCGATTGTTGACTGGCCAGTCGGGATTTTGCCCGCTTCATTTCGAAAAACGTAACAACTTGTTACGCGCCGCTTCGTCCAAAAAAACCCTATTTGACAGGGCTGGGGGAGAGACATGAAGAGAGATGGAACGCGCGAGCGCGCGCGTTCCATCTTTCTTTCTGGCGCCAATTTTTGACTTGTCACGCCACGAATATTATTATGCGATTCCAGCGACACCTCTTGCCGCAATTGTTACGATTTCGATCGCGCGCGCGTGTGCGCCCCGCGGCGGAGAAATATCGATATTCGATAACGATTACCCGAGTGGCGTGTACGAGGCGACATTATTATTGTTGTCTATTGAGTTTGGTGTCGGGTTGGTGTGCGACAACATTTGCAATATTTCGCTCTCTCTCTGCCAATCTCAATATTGACCAGTTAATTTCGTCGACACGTGTGAGTGTGTGTGTCTACCTGTGTTCCCCCGTGCCGTGCGCTAATTTGTAAAATTAAATTCTTGGCGCGAAAGTTAACCAATTTTTTTATTTTTTAAAGCTATCCTAGTAAAAATTTTAATTAGTAAAATTGCTTTTGCCTTCTACTTCCCTTCTATTTCTATCGGCTTGGTGTTGTCAAGTTCTGAAGAATCATGTTGCGTCGAAATTGATAATTTTAATGAAACTTATTAAACTGTCACAAATATAGAGTGGTGCACGCCACAATGTATTCGAAAATTATTAATATTAAACTGTGTTGAAATTGTTTAACAAATTTACCGTACTTTCCTAATTTAACCTCTCAAAAATTTTGTCAAACCGCCGAGCAATGGAACACGACATTTCATGGTTCATATTCTTTAGGAATTTCCCCTGATTTGTTACTGTTGGTTGGGGTGTGAATTTTGTTTTTCAATTAAGCATTCTCAATTTCTTGGTTTTTAACATTAATAAATTTGATTCTAACTAGTTTCACCACGCCGGCATTACCACGTCAAATTAATCAGCGCCCTAGGCCACCAGCGCTCAACGTGACTTTTATCTTCCCCCTTCTCCTAAAAAGAAGTTCCTCGAATCTCTCAAAAACCCAAACACCACGCCAAGCTTAGCGAAAACCCGGCGACGACTTCACAAAAAAGTAGGCCTACGTGCGCGCACAGCCCGTATAATAATATTCTATGCACTTTGGCAATGCGAGCCAGGCCCCTGTATATGTACCGAGTGAATACGTGCAATGGCATATATGTATACTGTATGTGTATTATACACGGCTAGGCTAGGCTAGGCCATGCCGTGCATGCGCCATGCACCAACAACGCCAGCGCAGCCCCAAAGCGAATGGCGGCGTTGGCGGTGGTGGCGGCGG